>JAYMFX010033341.1:5546-28614 GCA_036784945.1 Monocelis spectator
CCTACCTACTGTTGGTTTACTTTACTGTAATACTCTGGAAATTATTGCCCTCCCCCCCCCCCCCCGGCGACGCGGCCCATGCATTTAACTAACCTGATTGAGCGCGCCAATTATAGAGTAATAATATTCTATGACGCTAATTATAAACTCAAATCAGACAAAGTAAGAGATTAGGCAGCGACAGTATAATAAATGGTTGAATGAGCAAATTTTACGGTTACCACGATATGCTACCAATTCTGGGGTATGAGGTTCAAAACCTAATTAGGTACCCTCAATGATAAAATGTTGTTTATTTTTGCTCTAATAGAACTCTTTAATACTGTTTTTAATTCTACATAAATACCATATTTATGACATATTCTCATATTTATTCACAAGGATTGCATTTTACATTGAATAAATCTTTATTAAAAAATATCCTTGTTTTTTTTATGTTTGTTTAACATTTTCTAATTGATTTGTTTATTGACTGTAGATATACATTAGTTTGTAGTCAGTACCACAGAATTAATCACCTTTCACAATTAAAGGAATGGTTTAGTGGTTTTTGATTGATCGAAAAGATTAGCTGAGAGTTGAAGTTGATAATAAAAGTTGAGAAGAGTTGAAGGAACTAAATCTGGACCGAGCCACCTCCAACTGGTTAAGATATGCCTCAGATAGATATTGTTGTTGTTGTTTTTATAGTTCTTTTCAATCGAGATGAAGCATGTCCTCCAAAGAAAAGGCATCAGATAATTCTGCATCGGCTAATATTGTTTTGCCGGCAGAACCGACTAAGCCATCTGTGAAAGATTGTTGCGGAAACGGTTGCTCTGTTTGTGTATTCGATCTTTATGAGCGTCAGTTGAAAGCTTGGCGGGAAAAATGCGCAACTATTTTGTCCGGTAGTGAATGTGCTTGCGAAGACTCTGCTACTGTAAGCATCTCTGAAAATGAATTCAATTCATTCGAAATCCTATTTATCAGCGAAGTGGACGACCACTGCAACAACACTGTGAAAATAATTGTAAAGGTGCCATTGTTTAAAAGAGCAACTGATTGCGCATGGCATGTAGTGGCTAGACTATGGTCCGCTGATGGACTCCAATTGTCTCGCAGCTACACTCCTTTGATTCCTGTCGCCGCTGCTCAAGTACTGCAATCGCATGCGGATTTGTTGGAGCTAGACAGAGATTACATTGCCCTATTGATAAAACTTTATCCGAATGGAAAATTCTCCAGTCTGCTGAGAGAGATCAAAAGTGGGGATAATATTGAACTGTTAGGTCCAGTCATATCACATCGGTACTCACCTAACAAGTAAGGTGATTATATGTTTTCCTATCAAATTAAAAATTATAGCTCATAAGATTAGGGGATTATAGGTACATGAGATTAGGGGATTCTAGGATTCATGAGATTAGGGAATTATAGGTACATGAGATTAGGGAATTCTAGGTACATGAAATTAAGGGATTATAGCTACATGAGATTGTGGGATTATAGATACATGAGATTAAGGGATTATAGGTACGTGATATTAGCGGATTATATACCATGAGATTGTGTGTGCACCTATCTACTCCAGTCGCTACACAACCTTTATATTTGTTATTGAATCAAGTGAGAAGATAGCACAAAGATTTAGATCAATTTCAGTTTTCATACGATATTCGTACTCTATGTATTTATATTCATTGTTGTTTTAGATTTCGGAATATCCTCTTCTTAGCTGGTGGCACTGGGGTGTTGCCTTTCCTACAGCTTCTCGAGAACATCCTGCTGATTCATGAAGAAGAGGAGAGTGGTACTCGTCTCCTCTACTCCACTCAGTGTTATGATGAAATTCACTGTCACAATTTGCTACACAGCTGGACAAATTATTGGAATTTCTCCCTGAAATATTTCATATCGCAGGAGCCGGATGTAACGAAAATTCTTCTTAAATGGGGTGAAACTGTGGAATGGTGTCGATTAACGAAATCGCATTTAATTCAGGAGATAAAAAGCATCGATACTTGTAAAGATGCCATTTTTCTGTGTGGCCCGCCAGACTATGAAAAGTGTATTTTAACTTATTTAGAAGAATTGAATATGAGCTCTTGTTTAATAAGATTGTGAATCATCCTATCTATAAGCTGGCCAATCTTATTTACCCTGTTAGCACTTTTCTCTTTCATCCACAGACCTATGATCTCTATTTGTAGATTTACCTTGACGGAGAATAGGAGAGAATTTCGTCAAATGAGTTCTTTATTGTCTTAGGGTGGTATTCACGAAAGCATTCCGAGATGTATTTGGTATTCACGAAACTTTTGGCAGCTGGCTACTAGCCACATGCTCAGAATTTTACATTATAAATTTCGGAATGCCCTTATCCGCATTCCGAGAATGCTCTTTCAGATTTTTAACCAATCAGAATAGATTTTCTGAAAGCCTCTGTTCTGCTCTGCATAGCGCGCGCAGCTCATCTTATTGCTTTTCAAGCATCTTAGTTTCACGAGACGTGCAGACGTGATTATAAAAATAACTTCAATACCAAAATAATTAACCAATCACGAAGCTCCTTATGATTAAAGAAATTCTAAGCGAGTAGCCACTCGGAATGCGCTTTGTGAATTCCAACTGACTGGCTACTGGCTAGTAGTGAGTATTATTACTCTATGGTAGCCACATTCCGAGTGGCTACTGGCTATAGTCGCCAACTCGGAATGCTTTCGTCAATACCACCCTTGTTAATTACTCGCATATTTTATAACCCAAAACACATAGAAAGTTTGCTAGTTGGAGGAATATGTTCATCAAAATAAAACAACGAATCATTTCATTATCTTACACGAGTTTGATTTGTCACGACGAGGATTGTCCCTGTTGAGATACATACTGATCATTTAGCGTTCATTACACACTCGCTAATCGAGTTAGCTTTAGTATAGGAACTAGCTTTTCCTCGAGGAATTGTATTGTTTTATATCTTGGAAATACGCAGTCGAAATCTCTATGGTCGAAACACTGTTAATTTTATTTAGAAGCCAGATTAAACCCACAATCGAAGCATATAAACTGCGCAAATAAGCATCGAGGCTCGAGCACGTACGTATCAAAGCTAACTCGATCCAAAGATAGTCTCATTTCCAAAGCTATCCTCGACCTGTGTGACACGAAATACTCGAGGCAAAACTAACTCGATCCAGAGGCAACCTCGTATCATCGCATACTCTTGGCAATACTATCCTCGTGACATACAAAACTCGTTCCATAGTAGCGCTATGTGCTTTCATTTTAATTTAAAAGTCCAATAAAGTCTTTCTTTAAATGGTGACATTTCTCTTAAATCCTTGTAAAACATAAACAATTTCATTTGAGTACGTATATTATCACTCTATTGTATTATTTATTCTTACAAATTATGTACTTCAATAGTTTTGTAAAATAAAATTACATGCAATGAGATAACTTATTTTTTTTGCTTTGGTATGCTATATTGTAGTTTTATGTCAGAAAAGTGTTTCAATCAAATTATGAATTGAATTATATCGATTATTGTCTCTGTGTTATAATTATTGGTAATTGAAATAGCATTGAATATTGAAAATATAGAACTAAGTTTCATATAGGAATACCTATAATCACCATAGATATTTAATTATGCTTGCCCTTTACTTGACATAGACATCAGAGCCAGCCACTGAATTCGATAAATGTTCCGATTTCTATGGTGGAGAATAAAACAAGATCAATCGTAAACTATATTATCCATAGAAATCGGAATTATTTTTTGCTGATTGACAACAACAGCGGCAACATCTCCGATTTCTATGATACTACCGAGTATATCTGTACTCTTAGATAAATTCCAAGAATTGGAAGATTGCTATTTTTAGCTTGACCATTGTCACTGACACGCCAACCAATCAGATATCGAATAAACTGAGAAGTTACAGTAGATTTTATTCTTTTATCGATATTTGTTGTAAGCCCTAATTGAGATTCCCCGAACTTGTTATTCGCAAATTTTAAACTCGGCAGTTGAAACAATTAAATTGTAATCATATCAGACTGAATCAAGCAAGAGAAATTTAATAAACTACTATTTTGTATTTCAGAAAAATGGGTCATGAATGGTCACGATTAGCTTTACTTGATTTTGGTATTCAGTGGGGAGGTTTTGGACTCGCTGCTATTATGCGAACAGAGAAGTTTTATGACTTGTTTGGTAAAAGATAATTGAGTACCTCATTTTCTTACTTTGCATTGCTCATTTGCATAGTTAAATTTCTGCATTTCACATTCTGAACGAATTTATCATAATATTATTTTTAACAAACGCTTCAAATACTACTTATAGTAACTAATTCTAATTTTAGAAAAAGTTAAAACTTCCTTTTGTTTTTTTTGTAAGGTTCCATTACTTTCATCAGTTTGATTGGCAAAACTTTAAGCAGTCAGAAAGTTATCCCTCT
This sequence comes from Monocelis spectator, assembly GCA_036784945.1. Taxonomy (NCBI): domain Eukaryota; kingdom Metazoa; phylum Platyhelminthes; order Proseriata; family Monocelididae; genus Monocelis; species Monocelis spectator. The sequence continues at coordinate 9,995 of JAYMFX010033341.1, forward strand.
TCCAAGCAAGATTCAATCTGGAATGGTTTTATTTTGGGCCTCCCGCTTGGGCCTCTATTTGTTTACGCGTGTATTGAAAGATGGGGAAGATAAACGCTTCAGACAAATTAAGACCAGCATGCCGCGATTTTTTACAGCTTGGACACTTCAAGGTTTGCTTTAATTGATAATTGAAGATTTAATAAACCAGAGCTATTGAAATACTGTGTCAATTTATGTATAATTATTATATACGCTGTGTTTTTAATTATCTTCATACATAATCGATATGTACTTGCAGTTTGAGTTCTCTCTGTGAGTAAGAACTCTTAAATTATCAATATCAAAGGTTATATTCTAGATGGTGTATTGATTGTATTGTTAATACTATACATTATCTCATAATTTGCAGACTTTAGGAATTTAATGAACCAAATGAAAAAGTCGAAAGTGTGATACAAACTGACCAAAGCTTTAAAATTTGCATAAAATCTTTAAACATAAAGACTTTTGCCAAATAAATGCTACGAACACGCAAATAAATTACGGTATTGAGCCAATATATTCATGATAAATAGATTTGACAAAAGCCAATTACTTATTAAAGTGCAATAATAAATAATCGTCAGGATTTGTACACACTACTTAACACACTAATATTTTATCACCCTAATGAACAAGTTCGCTGGAAAATCCGGGGTGTGCAACCCGATTGTTGACATCAATCATTCAGATATTTGTTTTAGGATGTAACACTGTAGACAAAATGCAGTCTTATTCGATATATTATATGATTAGCTCATTTTCAGGCGTTTGGGTCTTGGTCACATTGGCGCCAACATTGAGAATGCTAATTAATAATGGCAGCGACACATCTGCTACAATGAAAATGAACGAAATATCTCCATTACAAATGGCGGGTTGGAGCATCTACTTGTGCGGAATTGTTATCGAAATGGTGGCTGACTGGCAGAAATCTTCATTTAGGAGTGATCCCGCGAATGCTGTACGTGATCTTTACATTGTTGAATAAACTGAGTCATAATGCTAAAATACGCAACTTAAGCTCTCTTCTCTACTATCCCTCCAAGTTTCCTGCTTCTACTCACTAGGAATCGGACACAATATCCAAATATACCAATTTTCCCCCATTCTACTTTCTGCAGAAGCCAAAACTTTTAGACTAAAAGTTCGATTACACGCTGGAGCCAAACTGGGTTGTCAATAAGTACATCACCCTTCTCAAGATTCTTGCTGATCCTAACACCTTCTGGATATCCTACTGAGATATCTATATGTCTAGGCTTCGAGCTATATTCGTAGCTTGATCTGTAGTGTTGTTCCAAGACAGCCCCGACTTTAGCTGTCTTCAGTTTGGCCAGCTCTTTTTAATTTGTCTGGCCATAGACTCTCATGGAATGCTCCACCTAATTCTTGGTCTAAGCTGTTTGGTAAAGCTGCGTCGATGTTATTAACACTCTTTGTCGTTCTATCTTCTCTCATCCTCTTTTGAGTTAACTTGTCGGGATCTGTTTGAATACTGAAGTCCTATTAAAAGCCGGGCCACAAAGTTTTCAAACTTTTAAAATGACTCTTGAAATTTTACAAAATAAAAATAATTCGTTATTTAAATGAAAAACTTAATTGGGACATTATTTTCATTTTATTTACATATAATTACAACCAATTCAAACTGAATTATATTTATTTCAGGGCCAGTTTATCAATTCTGGACTCTGGTCGGCTTCTCGTCATCCAAATTATTTTGGTGAAATTATGCTATGGTTTGGTCTTTGGATTAGCAGTCTGGAAGGAACAACACTCAAAGAAAAAGCTCTAACCTCCTTATCGCCCATTTTTGTTGCCTTTTTGATTTCGAAAGTTAGCGGCATTCCAATGTTAGAAGCAGGCGCAGATAAGCGTTGGGGTGCTGACCCCAGTTATCAGGCGTACAAACGCTCGACCTCAGTTTTGATTCCTTATCTTTGGTAGGTAATTTTTCGATAAACTTCAATCTGTTATTTGACTTTATATTTGTTTCTGTTCTCTGTGAATCATTCTACTTATGAAAGTTAATACTTTTGTTTTTGTTAATTAATTTTGTTTCATTTCTTGTTATCTTGCCCTTATTGGCGTATTACAGATGTGTCTATTTTATTTTTAAATTACAAAAATGTGACTCCGACCAATAATTAAATTACTTTTCTAAATTCTATATTTTTTATTCTGCAAAACCCTTTTCTATATATACGTACATTATGTAGCATCCTTATAGAAATATCCTCGTATATACCTAATATACTATATTTTTACATTTTGATAATTTTTTTCTCATTAAGATTAAGGATTTGTGCGATTGGTAAAATGTCCACTAATCTGATATTATATCATGATAAATATATTTGACAAAAGCCGATTATTTATTAAAGTGCAATAATAAATAACCGTCAGGTTTTGTATACACTACTTAACTCAACAAGTAGTGTAACAAGGAAGGATCTCAACCCGATACAGACTGTTTCAACCTTATTAGGCATCATCAGTCGGATATAGAGATTGTTAAACCAAATGAAAAATTGAAACACGCAAATAAATTACAGTATTGATTGCCTTTTTGATTTCGAAAGTTAGTGACATTCCAATGTTAGAAGCAGGCACAGATAAGCGTTTACTCTTAGGGTTTCTGCTGGTGTTAACCCACCAATAAAAATTTCTGGGATTAGTCATTCTTATATTAGGAGACGAGAGTACAAGGAACATTTTGGAAGAATTTTCATTCGGTTGCCCGTTGGGTTGATCTAGTTATATTTTGGGTGTCAGTCCACATCCCCACCAACGGGAACACGGCAGACGTCCAGTTTATTCTAGTTATTCTAGCCATAGAGATGTAATACCTATAGAGTGGTAGTCTAAATGAGATTGTGGAGACAAATTGAAAATCAAATTCTGCAGCCAAATCATCAACGAATACTCAACTGTGATTCGTTAAGAAATAATGGCTGACTTCTAATCACGAAAGAAACTCGCGATTCAGCTCGCCTGCCTGCAGCTGCCATCTAGCCTTAACATCATAGTATGCAAAAAAATTGGTAACCTTTCCAGCTAGGCTGACGTCCACGAACTCCCGATCTATTACTACTTTTGAGGTCTCGCGTACATACCTGGATATAAAATTGAAAAAAAATAAAGTTAAACAATTTAATTATTAGTTAAAAGGCGGCTACACGTCTCTCATTTAAATTTTGTTTTTGGTATTTTGACGTTGTTGTTGGTGATTCTTTTAGACTTGACCAAAATGAGGTTTATACCTCTTGGGGTAGCCGTTCTTTTATTTCTAGTCGTACATGTTAAATGTTCCGATGAAGACGACGATACTGAGGATGAAAAATATAAGGCTGCTTTACCTGAAGATGATAAAAACATTTATAAAGCTGTAGTTGTTGTAAGTTATTTTATTAATTTTATGGTAATCATAATCATATATTACACTGCAAATTAAAACATCAAACTACAGCAAATAGATTTGTGTAATTTGACTGACCCACTTGTTTGTCAATATGGTTAGACTTAGATGTCAAGTTATGAGATTAACCAAATCAATTAGTATGTCTGATTTGCTGTTAACTTATGCAAACAACCAACAGTATTTCAGTCTATAACTTAATGGATCCATTTTTCAATATGGGTTGATGTTTTTAATTTGCAACCCCAAATAATTCATTAGATTTAATTTTTTTATATGGTTTTTAATTATTTTTGAGTAAAATTATTAACCTCAATAATTTAGTCCAGATAATAAACTGGCAATTGTTTGAGCAACACATAAAACTATAGCAATAGTATTCAACAGTAAGAATGAAAAATTTCTGCATTATAAATTAAAAACATCAACCCATATTGGCAAATGGGTCCATCATCCAGTTAGTTATAGACAGATTTGGTTATAGACTGAAATCTGATTGGTTGTTTGTGTTAACATTGTGCTTATACAGTTTCATGTTTATTATTCATATATGCCTTATGTTTCATACCTGTTTACTGTTATCTATTTCTATGTTTCTATGCACTTCTTTGTACAATTATTATATGTATTCATTTATTCCTTGCATTCTAGAAGGAATTGGTTCTTTCATTTTTAAATAAATAGTTAATTTGACAAAAGCTGGAAGGAACCAATTACTTTTTAATGAAATTGATAGAAGCTTGCTACACTGTTTGTTTTAATTCTTACACTATCATTTTTGTATTGTATAAATATTGTGATATTGTACAAATTAAAACGTTATTGCCTATTTTTACTGCTATTTTGTATGTATATGTTTATATTTTTACAATTGAATTAAGGTATATACCTATGCCTAACAAACACTTACTTAAACCAACCATAAATAATGTATGCACATAATCATAATGGTAACCAATGTCCAATACCTATATAATTAATTTTATATATTTCTATGTAATACCTTCTGTTTTTTTCCTAACATATATCATACAAGTACTTACCTACACTTATATATGTCTATCTTGGATGCTGCATTGACCAGTCAATTAGGCTGCCTGCACATCCATGGTAATGAACTGTTTATTACTTAAATATATTATTATACTTGTGTAAAGGACATAAGTTGACATTAAATTAAATTGGACATTCTGATTGGTTACTCATTAATCATAATCTCACCATAGCTGACATCTAACCATATTGACAAGTGGGACAAATCTGTTTCGTGTAGGTTAATGGGTATTTTTGTAGTGTGAATCTACTGCTGAATTTTTTATTTTCCTATATATTTATAGACTTATTGATAAATTGTTTTAGAATTCATGTTATACCTAAACAATACATTTTGTATTATGATATTCAACAAAGATTATATTTAGTGAACTCAATCAACTAACTTCTTTATTCTTGTAAACTTACTCAGTTTATTTATTATCCTTTCTCTTGATCAGATGCATATATTATATAAGATCATAAACGCATAGCTATTTATTTTGTCATAATGATAAAATATTACATCTTCTTTAATTGTCAACTATTTCAGTTCAGTTCTGGGAGATAAATGTGTTTGTCTTAAAATTTTGATGTTGAGGAAAATGTTCTACACTATTAGTATTGAATGTTTTTATAATTTTGAAGTTGAACTTATAGATTTTGAGTTTGTTATACAGAAACGTATATACACAATATATATAACTTATATTTGGTTGCATAGATCATTGAAAACCAAAGTTAGCTATCTGTTATAAATTTATAATAATTCATTTAAAATTTGAATTCAGCTAATCACTTTTTATTTCATTTATTTGAAGGTTTAAGCTAACACACTTTAGCCATTTTTGGTTAACATATATTCTTAAAGTATTGCTGTTAAAAGTAAAACAAATGTCTGCATGGTTAGCATTTAATTCATTATATTTATTGAATATTCATTTACTTTCTTGTAATGTAACCTAACAATTTTTATCTCAAAAATTTAGCTTACACAACATTGTCCTTCATGTGGTATTTTTTTGATTTGCTGATGCATAGCATTTGGATGCAATTTTATGCATATTATTGACTTAAAAATTTAATTTGATTCAGCCAATGTTAATACTTAATAAATATAGAATAACTTTAAATCTGTTGAATATTTGTGCATATATATGAATATTTTCATCTTATTTTAGAGTTGTGGTGGATGACGTTTGAATTCCCTGCCTGAGGTCAGGGAATTCATTCACTCGGATATACCTCTTTAGTAAGTGTGCTAACTTTTATGTGTAGATATATGCTTATAAAAGATAAGGTACCTAAGTTTTTATTTTTGTCTTTTAAAGGAATCGATTATTTAAAAGACAAACAATTCTGCTATTGTTTGTTTAAAATATTTTACTGCAGGAATTCATAATTCAGTGTATTGTTTCTGTCAAAATGGGACCCAGATGTTACATCATACAAAAATTTAATTGTTATTTCAAGTGCACCTTCTTTATTATCAAAGCACAAGAGCTACAGATATTGTCAGAGTTTATAAGAAATTTGGTTTCTTAAACATTCAAGTGCTACGCACATATAATATTTAGTTCATACGGTTAGCATTTAAATAGATTCAATATGTCTCTAAGCGCCATGTATTGTCATTTTGAATTTAATTAAAAATTAATTGCCTGTTTTATGTTTAAATCGTGTTTAACATTCTTCATAGAATTACCAATTAAATATTATGCACGCTCTTATAATCAAGTTATGTATACATTGCTTATTTTATTCGTCAAATATGGTTTGCTATTTTTTATTGTAACAAAACAAATAATACAATTTATTCTGGTGTTGTGTTAAACTTGAGTGCTTTTGTGTTTTCATACAAGCTTATGACTTATTAAATAAGAGATTCTCTATTACTACTATATATCAAGCAAATGTAAGCTAAGGATTCCAATCGATAAAACAATTTCTGATTGTTATAGGTAATGTCATTACTTATTTTATCATAAATAAAAGAGGTTCTATTTTTGAAACCTTTCAGACAGTAAATGTTCTAAATATTTAGTTTACGTAGCTCATTGTTGTTATGACAACATTACTCTATGGTTATGACATTGATCAAGTTAATCAGTTATTGAAATGCAAATTACATTATATTGTATTCAGTGAGTTTTTTGTTTCATTTTAGTCATAACGCCGTTTTCGACAAAGAGCCAGGGGCTCCTCCATTTTTGTATTTCTTAAACAGCGGAAATTTCTATGTAGAGGTGAGTTAATAAAGTTATTAATTGTAATGTATGAATTCGATCCTTACCATTCTGCCAGCGCTAAATGTCATATTCGGTGGTAAAATCGTACCTTTGGCATACTTTGAAACTTCCGTTTAATATTGTTTTCTTTATTAGAGCACAAGTGGAAAAACTTTTTTGAGACTTCGATAAGAGATTTCAATTGTTGTGATAATTAATCTGCTGTTTAAACTATATAGAATCTATTTTCTATCAATATAGCAGTCAACCGTCGATTATCCGTTCTCCGTTCCTAAGAAAAATAGGAACAATGAGAATGCACATTTAATCGATAATCAAATTATGCAAAAATAATAACTCATACAATCCCTTCTTGACACAAATCAAAATGCTTTATTAAGCTGATTCAGGACTATCTCTTCAAAGATCTCAGCGTGTGAAGACTTTCATTGCCCTCGGGGATCCCTCAAGGATGAGTTTTGTCCCCAGTCCTTTAATGCATCTTTTAGTCGTAGTATTAGGAACTAGAAATGCGACTATAGTAAAATACGCTGGTGACTCACCAGCAAGTTCATAACAAAGAGGCGTACCACCTTCCAAAATGACCTTAAATGGCAACCGCAACTTCGAGATCTGCCTCATTCACCTAGTAAAGATTATCTTCTAATGATCTACACTGCTTATAAGAGAATACTTAAAGCTTTAAATAATCTCTATGTCTGATTCAGCATCCAGTTGAATTAGCACGCAGTATAAGAACGCTTTCAAATTGTCATTCTTTTGTAGAGAGCACTGGTCGAATGGTTAGAACGCTTGACCACCAATCCAGGGGTCGATAGTTTGAATCCCGACTAAGTACTTTCGGAAATGAAATATTGCATAGCGCTGTATAAAGATTACAGAAAGTGTTATTATACACTATCTTGGATATCTTGTTATAACTTGTTCGAATGCTTTAAAATTCCTGCCTCAACTCTATTTATTGCAGAAAATTGATCTGAGTGAACTAACTCGAGATGATTGTAACAAACTTTTACTCGAGAGGGGATTCTTTAAGCGCCATAAGGAATCTGATCCAGTTCCAAGTAATTATCAAGAAGGTCCCTACCAACGCACTGAATTATAACTTTACCGTTGCAGCTGTGAATGAATTACAATTACATACGTACAAACATTTTTTATGTCTATTATAATAACAATTGTCGTGTTTTTTTTAAATTCCATTTTTTTCTGTTATTTGTATGATTTCATCATGTTTCTATAGACTGAATCGTATCGTAGTATTAGTGATTTAGCGTATCAGCCGTATGACGTCCGCTATGCTCAAATTTTTATGTGTAATGGACTGATAATGAGAATACGCTTTCACTATAGGAACGATTTGATTCAATCCATTTATCTAATTAAAGAAATTATATTTACTTTATTGCATAGTTTTTTTTAATTAAAGTAGTTTTCATTTCATTTTCCCGAAGAAAGATTCCAAGAAACTACTGAAGAATATTTAGCAAAACGTTCCACTAGAAAGTATAATCTGGTGCGGTAATAAAGTACATTTGTATTCTACACAAATATAATTCATTAAAAAACTTGCTAAATACTATGTGTAGTGGTTAATTGGAGGTATTGCTCCTGCAACATAATTGATAATATAACAAGGTTAAAGCCTAGTTGCCTTAATAAAAGGAAAAACAAGAAAATAAATTTTCTTCGTGAAATCAATATATTTCGGCCTATCTGACCATCCTCAAGATTATAATAATAATTCACAACCACTGCCCTATTATAGTATATATCCATAGAGATCGGATATTTCCACGTATATCAGTTAGATTCATCGAGTGGGCGGGAACTGAGATTAATCAGTTAACAAACTGTATAAGTGAACTTCATAGTGAATAAATAATACATAAAATCTAATTTTTTTTTAAAAACGTAAAAACAGGATATTATAAGCATAAAAATATATAATACGTGATTTCACGAAGAAAATTTATTTTCTTGTTTCTCCTTTTTTAACGCAACTAGGCTTTAACCTTGTAATGTGTGTGTATTAAGTTTTTTTCTCAAGCATAGAAATTCACATATTTTTATATATTCTATATGCGGTAATTAAAAAATCGACTGTATAATATTGTTATAAGTCAATTTTTTATACTATTAATCAGTAGTGTCCTTATATCCTGTTTTTATTTGTTAAATCTTACTCTTTTTTAAAAGAATTAGGATTTAAGGAATGTTTTTTTCAAACACCTTTTAGGATACTTTTATATGACTTAGAATCTAAACCCACGAAATAATTTTATTGAATTAATAAGGATACAAAAGTATTTCACCTACTTAATAATATTTGGAGTTATAACACTAAGTGCGCGAAAGCAATTTAAAAGATCGGACAGTTTGTTTCTTATTTTCTCAGAGAAGACGAAACAATAGTTCGATCTGTATGTGGCGAAAGTAAATGAGTTTTAATAAATCTATCCCATCACGTATATTGTACATAATTTTATAAATGAGTATATGGTAGGTACATGCGTAATCTCAAAATTTCTGTGACAACAATTAAACTCTTAGGTCGGTAAATGTCTAACTATTTTAACTTTTAATTCAATGAGTCTGATTTAGTGGACTTGCAATGCCATCATTATTATAAAAAAACCAGATTATTTTAGATTATTATATTTTAACAAAAGATATGCAATGAATAAATATTTTCAAATGGTATGTAAATCTAAATGAATGTACTAAGATTAATTTATGTTTCAAATTCGTTCAGCAAGGAAAATGCTCATCTTACAACCAACTTTGATAGCCTGAGATAAGGCATTATAAAATGGTGCCTAAAATTAAATTTAATGACATAGATTATTAGACATATAATAGAAATAAATCTGCATAAATATTTTAATGTAACAAGGTAAAAAGATATTCACATTGGCGTGGCAGTAACCAAACTTCCTACTTTTTCTCACGAAGTATTAAATTGCTTAAATGGGCAATAACGTGAAGTGAAGTGATTGCTTGAGTCGATAGCTCTGATGAAAGGACTGTGAAAGTAAATGGTGCAGATCTTGCAGTAGACTTACTAAGTAGTTTACTGAAGAGGCCACTTTATTGATCAGCACAATGGTTGCTCTTTTCCTGCTTTAAGAAACCATATACTATCTGGTGATGTATTACAGTTTTTTCGAGTCAGCTGAGAAAATTTGCTAGTGTTGTTGTGGATGGTAATTTTAGCTATTTCCGATGTTATGGTATTAGCTTTTTTAGAAATGGCAATTTTCAATACATTTTAAAGAGGAAAACAAAATGGTAGAATATACTAAAATAGGACATTGTTATTTCAGTCTTCAATATCTTCTAAAAAGACCTCCAGATAGGTAGATATCACTGAATGAATGATGAATGTGGAGATGAATGATCTTCTGTATGTTTCCATTTATTTCAGGCATTACATGTTTTGTTCAATGTCTGTCTCTTTTTGTTTCAATTTGTTCTTCAAGCGGGTGGTTTTGAATTTTTCCTTATATTATTGATTTAGAATATGTATGTCCAATAGGAATATTTAAAAATGTATTTTGCTATATCATGATTAGGTACCTGTTCCGCATCGTGGGCAAGTCCAGTTTCATGGTGTTCCATTTCTTCATCACGAAATTTTCTAATGATCTAAAATAAGCATTAGAGACATACCAATGAGCTATGAGCATTTTATTTTTATCCCTTAGTGCTCTTAAAATAATATTTTTTTAAACAAAACATAATCAAAATTTGCAGTTCAAATAAATAGTATCTACATAGTATGTTATTCATTATAAAACAAAAAGCCCCTATGAGTAACAATCAATAAATCAATATTAGTACTTACTTCTAAAAGCTCTTTGTGAGCTGCAGGATCATCTTTCATCAGTTCTCTCAACTGCTCATTGTAATGATTACCAATTACCTCTTCAACAGCAACAGTGCAAGCCATTGCAGCTTTTTTCCCCATGAGTGCTGTGCCTGCACCCAAAGCAAAGCCTGCTACATCCCAGAAAGGTCGCAATGCAGAGGGACGAGTTTTATATAATGGAATAAGTTCTTCAAATTTGGCTAGATGAACCTTCTCTTGATCCCACATTTCCTAAAAAATTATTTACTGTGTTTATAATGCTTAACTATAACAATTGAAAATTATCAAAGAGATGCATTCTCAAATACCTGTATAATAGGACCAACATCAGAGCTGCCAAGCACTGCCAACTGACCTTGATAAATTCTGTTTGCACCTAGTTCCCCAGCATGATCTACTCGTAAAATGCGATCTACCAGTTGACGGGATCTAGGCGAAAGTTTCTGGATAGCTGACATCTCTAAAGGTAAGGTAATATAGTAGTTATGAATATGTGTATTTGGATTGGTAAATATTGAATATTTAACTTGATAAAAAGATCAGGTTAGTTTCTAAAAAATTATTAACCTTTAAAATTGCAATTTAAAATATGCAATTGTTAACATAGGTAAATATAGCCCTGTGAAGAAATTGGTTTTAGATTTTAGTTTAGCATTTTTTTAACCAATTTTGGAACTATGGCTTTCAACCCATATTGTCTTGGAGAATTTATGATATTATATATAAAATCAGTTTATTAAAGTAATACATTATGGTGATAAACAACACACAATAGATAACATGAGTGGATAAAACATGTGGAGCAATGAAGTTATGTGAGACAGTTTATGGAGTCTATGTTATTAATGTCCAAACATCATGGTTTTTTGTGGCCCTTTTGATCTCCGGCATTCCCATCTGCATGTCTTGGTGTATGTTCTTCAGTTGCCCTAGCCTCTGTGGAATGGGCCATCTGCTTGCCGCAAGATTAGATCAGCGATTGGTTGGTTGCATCGTGCACAGTGACCTATGAAACAAAGTCTTCGTGCTGATGTGCTTGGATGATGATTCATTTGTGATATGTTGGTCATATGTTATGCCCTTAACTCATGTGTGTTGTTGACCGATAATGTTTGATCTTTTCTTGGATTGTCTACCTGGTGGTTGATGGCGTACAGATACATCAATATTCTATTTATCATATTGGTGAACATTGTGATTTTTCTTAATTGTTCTTAATTGACAAACAGATATAATTAGTTTTCAGAGACTAAATTGGCTACTTAATTTATAAATTATATATATAATTTTATACGTCATTATATATATATATATAAAAATAATATATACTAAAATAGTATTGCAGATTAGATTTGTGTCATATAATTTATAAGTCGAACCTTTAAGAAAACGTTTAAAGAGGAAGATGAAATTTATTTGTTATAATTGTATTTTATAAGTAAGCAGTCAACTATAATAATTTGACTATTTATAATCTTTGAAAATCAATTAATTTACAAAAAATATATGCATTAATTATTAGTTATTTTAAATACAGCAATCTTCATTGCAATGGGAACTTTACTATTAAAAATACTAAGGTTTAAAGATATTTCAATTCTGATTTTAAAATTATATATAAATTAATAATTTGTTTAAAATGTGTTTGATTACTATTGTCAACCATTTAGTGCGTTTTTCAATAATAATCGCAATTGAATACAAAATGAAAATTTTAATAAATTTAATTAGATGGAATTTGTTCTTTCCCTAAGATTATTATTCTCCCTCTACATGACTCTTAGTAAGCTTAATCTTATGTGTTTATTATTGTAGTAAATGTTCCATTATAAATAAAAAAATTTAAAGGACTGGATTTAGTCAATTCTTAACCTTTAGTCTCACAGATTATAGTGACACCAATCTTAATAAAATATTTGGTGTGACTATAAGTTTTGGAGTCAACTGTACTTTAAATAATCACTGGTATTTTATTCCACTGTAGATAAGGTGACAAATAATTATTCCAATAAGTTTTTGCATGCAATCAAATTATTAATGGTCTTTTTTATCTGACAACTTGTTGTTAAGTTATGCTTGTGCAACTAAATAGCAAATATGTGACTTGCATGGTTATTGATCCAAGTTACAATCAGAATAGTTTCAACTTACATGGGGACTACAATTAACAATGATGAAATTTTTTTTGTTGAAATTCAAATTGCCCTGTCATATGATTTGAACATTGCTTTTATTTAAAACAAATTGTTTACCGAACTGGATAGTCATTAATAAGGATATTCAGTGTATGAATCATACCCATATCATACCCAGATCTCACATTTCATGACTTTTTAAACTAAAATTTTATAGTATGTTCACTTTGAAAAGGTCAGTCTTATCCTTGCTTGCCATTTTTTCCTCTCCTGGACCTTTTCTGCAGAGGCTCCCTTCATATCTGACCTAATCTAATTTCTGACTTAGCAATGTTTTTCTTGGTCATCCTTTTGCTCCAAGTTACTTTGCTACTTTTGCTCTGTTGCCTACTAACTCCCATTCTAAAATTCTTAGCTAGGAAAGCATTTGTTCTTCGCATCACATGTCCATACCAGTGTAGCATCTGCTGTAGCTGTCTCATCACATGTTCAATTCATGTTAATTTTGCGTTGTTTATATGATCCTGAAGAGAAATACCCATGATCCTTCCAAAGAACTTCTAAAATGCTATAATATGTTTATTAGAAACACCCATCCATTCTCATAGGACCATACTAGTTATTTTCACTTATCTTTCTGTCATCATAGGTACTTCTAAATATGATAGACAATGGACAAATATGTACAAAAAGCTAAGAAATTTTATAACACATGAAGCTTAAATGTATTTTAGAAATGAAGGAAATTCATGTTTCATAAGTGATTCCATTATTATATCAGATATTATATTTACTGAAATGTGATGTGATATTGCCTTAAGTCTAAATATGTACTTATATATTTAATGATCAGTTACTATATTGAATTTATTTTGGTTTTAGAAAATAGCATGGAACCTGTTTCTGATATTACCACTGTATTATCTGGTAAGCTTTTCAAAATTCTTTATGTTTAACCTTTATTAATATACTAGGGAACTTTTGTTGATGGGAAGAATTATTCTTTGATTCTTAAATATATTGTTTGGTATTGATATTCTTCCAGGCTGTAATGTTTTTGTTGAAGTTCGTACTGATATGGAAGATATCAGTCGCTCTATTGCAAAAAATCTGCTATCATTAGGTGCTGAAATTTCACCTACTTTAAAGATTGGTGTCACTCACATTATCTATCGATTTGGCACCAAAAAAACAAGAGATTGGGCTGAGAAAAGAGGTGTACCTTTAGTTACTGTTGCCTGGATAAGTGCTTGCAGAGAATATAAGGTTAGGACTGTATTTTTTAAATATTAATTTACTTAAATCTGACTAGTTCAGGAAATTTTCTGGTATTTTTGTTTTACATGCTCTCATATAATAATTTCAAAATTTGAACACTTTATAGACTCGCATGCCAGAAGGTTTCTATCGAGTAAAGCATGAGTCTACATCGCCAATTAATCCGTTAGAACCTTGGAAAAAGAAAAAACGTCCTCGTCGACGATTTATGCAACCCTTAAGTACTCAAGAAGAAGAACGTAGGAGTGCTCAAAAAGAAAAACGCAAGCAGAGACAAGCTAAAATAAATGCTCTTAAACAAAATGTCATTGATGCAGAAAATGTTATAAAACGGTATTCGATCTCGAAATAGTTTTATTATTACATATATATTCAGATTTTTAAGTAATTTAAAGTTTATTTTGATCAATGACAAATTCTTGGTAATAAAATGATATAAAATTGAATGACGATATTATAAACTGTGAAGATTTTGACACTTTTGATGTCAGTCAAATATAATCTATGGTGTGCCTGAAATAAGGGAGTAATACCTTCATTTCTTTAGCTTAGCCATGATTCTTGATTCCATGTCAACATTATAAAATCTGTTTTTTTTTAAATTGTTTGTCTTAGACATGAAGAGATCGAAGAGTATTTAACTAATGGTGGAGAACTACCCTCTGAAACCGTCAAAGATTTTTATCATCTTTATTTGGCGAAGGCTAAGATTTACGTACCCCCTACTCCTCCCGCTATGATTGCCTTCAGAGAACGACAGGAGCGAAAGGCGCGTGGTGAAAAAGTTGGTGTGTTGTGATTACTTCCACTTTTTTAAACATTTTACTCAATCGAGATAATAATTTGCTACAGAGTGTTAGTTTTATTTTCAGATTCTTTGTCTAGTAGTGATGAATCGGACACAGAAACCCCTTCGAAAATAACTACTACGCCCTCAAAGTAAGTCATCCTCTAATAAAATAATCAATGATAGTTATTTATTTGAATTGAATATTTTGTAATTAATTGATTTCAGTAATTTCGATAGTACCACCAATTTATCGTCCACTCGACCGTCAACATCATCCGCCTTGGTCACTTCTGAATTGAATCCTTCTCCAACAAATATGCCTTCAACTTCGAGTATAACAGAAATAATAATAATAATATATTATTAATCATTGATATACTATAGAGATTTGATTATAAATGCATTCTGCTTATTTTAGGAATTTATAATTCCATCGACTCCTTCAATCATCAAGAGCAGAAGCAACCGTCTAGCTGTGAATCATCTAATGAGTGAGTTGAATATTTTCTATTCATATTCATCGTTTCCTTTACTGTTTGTCTGTTATTTATGTGACCATCTAACTCCGTGTACATATAGTATTACTAAATATTGTTTCATTAGGATTAGCTATTTATCATCAACTCCTGACCACTACCCTTCAAACCATCACTTAACTGAAAACCTAAATTCACCCTCGCCCAAATTCAACAAATCACAAGACCCTCCATATTTCAGTAATAATGTTACATCGAGAAAGAAAATAATACAGCCAGGTATTCAAATTCTCCTATAATTAATAATCTAAATGGCTCTATTTAAAATATAGAATTTTGCAAAATTTGGATATAATATCTACTGACGTTTATATTTTGATATTACAGAAAAATAATTGTCATTATTCGAAATTGAATTTTTTAGAAACTCCCAGTCAAAAAGTTACCCTATCTCCAGTAGTGTATGTTTGTGATTCTGAAGAGGACTGCGCCACAACAAACAACTTGAATAATGCAAATTACAGCTCTGTTACTGGTTCACATTCAAATTATCATGTGAATAATAATAGTGTGACTGATCTGGACGAATCCATGAACAGTAATGATGACCTGGTGGGATTTTTCCATCCATCTCCTGTCTATCCTTCACAGATAGATGCTAATACTAATAGGTATTCATTTTATGCTTTTTGCGAATCAAATTTTTAAATAAGTAAATCTAACAATTGGTTAACAAATTTCCTATCTAATGAGCTTATCTGTATATTCGTGACCTTGATTCTGTATTTCAGAAACAGTGGTTCACTTCCGCAATCAACTGACTCCAACACTACTCCTATTAGAAATTCGTCCGAGGCATTAAGACGTTAGTCTAACTGATTTTTGTTATGCAACCAAAATTATATTTTGATTAAATCATTCTCTTATTCCTTATACTCTATAGATAATCCCATTTTCCCCAATGAATCCCCTCTCTTTGATCCATCACCGGTGATTCCTCGATCTGGTTCGCCCTTATTCGCCCCAGCCACTGAAGACAGAGTTAATTCACCCCTTGATTATCTCTGGTCGCAAATTTCAGAAGCTACCAATGATCAGTGTGAACCTGCGTCCTCCAATTTCACCCATTCTCAAAAGAGAATACAAAACTCGGCGAACAATTCTCCCTTATCTCTTAAAAAGAATGTAAAACTGAAATCGGCTAAGATTAGAAGATATTTGGATGACAGGTTTGAGCCGAGAAGAAAAAAACTTCATAATGCAGAAGAGGATGAACCTGAACCGGAGGGCGATATTGAGGTCTTTTCTCTGCCGTATTCATTGATCAGAAGGAAACCATCTGGTGAGATTTATTTTCTTTACAGATTAGGAAATCCACAGGGTGTCAATACAAATCATATTATTGTATTCTAATATTTATTTCATTTTAGTCCCAACAACTCACAAACCATCCAGTTCGCAACCAAGTAAGAAAACAACATCCCAATCTGACGATTGTAATGATAAACCTTCTACAGTTACCCGTGCCACAAATACTGATTTCAAAATCCCTAACAAACATCCAGCTGACAAAAATGCCTGCAGATCAACTGAGCCTACAGTAAGGAATTCATTTTTAATCAGTGGGAATTTGAGTACTAATTCCTTTACTGTATTTTCTTTATCTTATCATTGTTCTTTTTTTGTAGAAGAAAGCTCCACGAGATAGTATAGACGAGTTCTGGTTGGAGAAGACTTTTACTATGGATCGTGAGTTAAATAAAATATAAACATAGCGATAAACAGTATAATATACATCTAATAAAACAACTTAGTTAATAGGAAATCAATGTATTCTTCATTAATCAGTACTAATCTTATTTTAATAAAATTCCGTGTTCATATTTTACAATTTTCTGGTCCAGGTCTTCATAGACTTAAGGCTAGAAAAATGAAGAGTAAAGTTAAAAACCTCGATTCTGCTTCATCTTCTAAATCAGGCGTCCCATCATCCAACGTCACGAGCCTGATCCGCCATCCTCATCCTACAAATTCAATGAAATCTCTCACCGGCACAGGCAATCATTCGATTAAAAAGAACTTCGTCATCGCTATTACGAGTCTGCATTCAAAGTAAATGGATTTTTTGTATTTATAAATTTTTATTCTCAATACGGAGAGGCAAACTTTTGCTAAGTCACGGCTACTGCTCATTCGAATTAATTAATCTAACAATTAGAAATTGTTTTCATTTCAGAGAGAAGACGGAGGTGAAGTCTGCCATCACAGCGCTGCCAGGTACTCAACTAGTTGATTGTGTAAATCGTTACGTAACCCACCTTATAGGCAATGCTGGTAGTATAAGACGCACGATAAACCTGCTGTTGGCTCTCGTTGTCACTGAGCCACCCTGTGAGATCGTCACTATTGACTGGCTCAGAGAATCAGTCAAACGAAAGAAATGGGTCGATGAAGCTCCATATAGGGTAAGAAGATTTTTTTCATTTTATTTTTACAGAAATATTTACCTTAGTCTTATTGAAATATTATATGGCCAGAAAATAACATTTATTGGTTTTCTCGAGATTTTTCAGTTTTAGAACTTGTTGAATATATCGATAACAGCCGTTAATTGACCAGTGCTCTCTTGACAGACAAAATGCATAGGTCTTTGTGTCTGTCCGAAATATGAATTTTAGCACAATCAACTTTAATCAATTAAGCTAGCCACTGATCTTTTTTGATAATATATTAAATATGGATATTAACTCGGTCGGTTTATTTCTATAGCTATAGTAAATATTCGTATTCTTTATCGCATTTCTAGGTGGTTGATTGTCTCACTAAGGAAGAAATGCTACTCTCTCGACGACTGTTTGTCGATTACGATTATTTCTACATTGCTGAAAATGTTAATCCGCCCCGATCTGAGTTGACTAAAATCATCGAGGGTTGTGGAGGCAAAGTAAGTAAATAGAAATTGAAATATCTATGCTCTGTTGGTCAATTGATAATACCAATACACTAACGACCGTATATGATATATTTTCAGGTTATCAAGTCATTCAGACAAGCCGGTATTCTGATTGGAGCGGAAAGACCTAATGCTATAAGTGTGAACCCAAAATGGATATTTGGTATATAAATATGTGGTTAAATCAATGATTACCCCATAGAGTAATAATACCAAAGAGAGTTCACTCTCTAAAATACAGAAACGCATATCGCTGCGGTTTTGTCTCACCAACGCGCACAATTTACTATGTTCGCCATTATAAAAGCATCAATTAAAAATTGACGTCACTCCTGAACGCCTAGTCTAATTTTAATAATTCTTTCCCTGTAAGAAAATACCAAAAGAGCACTTT
>JAYMFX010033342.1:0-15129 GCA_036784945.1 Monocelis spectator
CATCGCTTACTTCATCACATCTCTTACTTCATCACATCGCTTACTTCATCACATCGCTTACTTCATCACATCGCTTAATTCATCAATTCTCTTACTTCATCACATCGCTTACTTCGATCACAGTTTTTTCTGCATTATATCGAGTATTTTTTCGCTTAGCAAATTCTGATAATTCGTCAGATCTAGTCAGCCCGAAGGTCTGACGTATTAAGCGAGTTTTACTGTATTACATAGATACTATGTAATAGACATTCATGAATAGCCAGAGATGTTTTTGGTTCATTCATTGACCACAAATGCATTTCTCCAATCAACTTGCCAACTCCAACCAATATTTGTAAGAAATTTTATATCGTCAAATTGTCCCTCAAAATGATGAATGATATTCCAAGCTGATCCATCAATGGCAGAGATTGTTCTTAACACAGAGTACTATATTATTGTACCGCTATTAATAGTCTTTGGTTCTCAATTAATTTAATTACTGAATGGTTTCTTATTTTTATTTCAGTCTGCTCTTTATGATTTTTGTGGAAATATTGATCGGAGAAATTTATGGGCGCAACAATTTTGTATTCTGTGGAATGAACGATATAATCCTGACTCCATTGACTAATTAATATTTACTTTATTGCATTTATTAGTTTTAAATTATAGTTTTTTTTACTATTTATATGTAAGCCTTGTAAATAATTAATGAGAAAATAAATGATTTCTAAATATAAACTTTTTTATTTTTAAATCTTAAAAACGAAAATGGACAACGTAATTTTTAAATTGATAAAACAAACATTTAATAAATACACCTAAGATAGAAGACAAGGGGGTTTGTACTATAGAAAACTTCGAGAATTGCTAGATGGCATCATTTATGGTCAGAACTAGGACGGTTATCTGATCGTCTTCGAACCTATGACTTTAGCGAGTTTAGGGATGACCCCGCTACAATAGACTAATTAGCTGGATGGGGTAACGTTTGGGTCACCAATGCAAGTATCTCATGAACCCTGCGCCCCCGAGAGGCTCCTCTGTCACATGCCATTCGAATCAGTTTCACAAAAACCACAGGTAGATCTAGCTTCGGCCGAACTCATTGCAATGGTATCATTAGTTTCAGGACAAAATAACGATACAAAGGTATGTTTTTAAGAGCTTATTAAGAATTTAAATGGATGAAAGGGGAAGTTTTAATTTTATGTCTTCGGTTTGTGGTCTCCCCTATGGTCAGAATCAGATAACTATTTTATTTAATCTCTGGGCATTTCTAAATTGAAAATAACTTTATTAAAAAGTCCCCAAATAGATATCAGATTATTTCTAAAGCTGTGGGTTTTTACTGGCGATGCAGGATCAATACAATTACAAATATAATCCTTACTTATTTTGATGCTCATATATGGTAAATATCTACATAATTAATATAAGCAACATTTTGAATTATTAAAAATTTAGTCTGTAGTTTTACGAAAGTCAAGTTATGAGTTTTATATAATTTCATCTATAATAATTAGGTCAGCATAATCTACCAAGTGATAAATTTTAATTATCTCTTCTTTAACAATGATTTTCAGTGAAAATTCAAAATAAAAGATTTGTTTTACAAAATTAATCTGAACTGTATTAAACATGAATAGTAATAATAATAAATAATTATGTATAGATGTATAATATAAATAAGTAACAGCACCTGATTAGGTAGGTGTTGTGTGGAATTCGAAGCAATAAAGGTAACCCAAAGTTAACATACTCGTATATGTAGCAAGAACAATAAAATTATTAGCGAACTCTTATAAAAAAAATCTTATCAATATAGTAGTATGTACATTACAAATGCAACAGTTTGAGCATAGATAAATAAAAATATACATAGTATAGATACATGGAAATAATACTAAACAAGTCATAAATATATATAAGAATAATGGAGAAAATGCAAATTTGTGTTTTCATGTTGTGTTTAAACAAAAAACATTAATTAAATAAGACGCGGCAAATTACTGTTATTATTAACTTTGCGAGTTGAGATTGACGGAATGGGAGCACTCAAAAAATTGTCGATAAGTATCTGCTGACGCAGCGCTTGCTCGTGTAACATAGACCTCATAACTGATTGCTCCTCCTTCTTACTCTCAATTCTGGCTCGCTGAAGGAGCTCGTCTATGGTGACATCCCGTCCTTGACGGGGGAAGTGCTGGCAGAATTTTTGGAATAGACTGATCAAGTATCGTATTTCTGCAAGCTTCTCCTGCGACTCGCTATGGATGAAATCGCATCTTCGCCCGTACAGACAAGTGCCCTTGCAGTGATAAGCCTCACAATAGATGGATTTGTACTTCGGGTGGTGGGATGGCAGACGCAATTCTGCAGTGCCATGGGCATATTGACATTTTCCACCATATTCACATCGACAGGAAGTCTGAAATTAAGAGAATTGGTCATTATAGTACATTGAATATTAATTCTAGGTAAGTATTAAAGTACTAAAAAAACAATTAATCTATCGCATAGCTACACACATCGCTGGGATGAAATAATAAAATATTGAGTAAAACAAGCATTGAAACTTACTGAAAATCTTTTGCAGAGTTCTGTCTTGTAACGTGGCTTGTCAAACATTTCTTTGGATGGTGTGCCATTAGGAGTTCGCTCTGATTCGGAAGAATAATTAGGGGACAGAGAAGATGGCCCAGACGTCCAGTTCGATGAAGGAATATTCAGAGTTAGCTGATCAGATCTGCGTCTGAGCGGATTCACGGAGGATTCATTGTTATGGATGGCGGGGATGGAATTCTGAATGAAGGTCTGTCTCGGTCCATTTCGATGGAGTTGATTCATGTTGTAGAGAGATTGATAAAATTCCTCCATTTTTGCGATAATTTTCTGAGAACGCGTCGAGCAATTAAGATTAACTGAAAATAACTGAGAGTGAATCTGCTCGGTTATATAGCTGAGTTAAACTCTACAATCGGATTGTGAGCTTACAGAGCCAATGAAAAGCGAGTCTCGCTCAAAATTTTCGCCAGGCAACTAATCAAATTTGATTCGCCAATCAAATGCTTTCTATTAAATTTGAAAATCAGCTGAGAAATCGATGCACTTTTATAGACAGTTTTATCAAATTATAAGAAGCTGACTTAAGCTGGCTGCGTTCTTATTTAGATATGATATGAATTAAATATTTGTAGGTATAAGATATTAATAGGTAATTTTAAATAGGTACCACCTTATTAATTATTTTATATAGGTTAAGTCTGGTAGGTATTATTAGATTCACTCAAGGGGGATTTAAATAGGTGTATAAATAGGTGTTCATTTAATAAAGAGGAAGAGGATTTAAATATCAAATATTTGTCACATATTATAATATAGAGTATAATATAGCCTTTTATCATTGCCTTTTATATATTGTAGGTTTTCAACGTAAATACAGATATTTTAAAATCATGCAGACAGATTGTATTTCGAAACACGTGGCTGAATCTTGAATTAGATAATGATTTTGTTTAAAACATGGATATGTTTATACAGTGATGACTGTAAAGGCGATCAATACTCGTCCATTCATCCCTCAACAGTGTGTTGAAAGGACATAATGGGGTATTATTGATCGCTGACTGCATGAGTGTATATAACTTACTGTAATTAAAGGTCAATTAAAGAACACTCAATTTACCAAAATTCCTTGATGGGTTTTTAATGAATTTATCTTAATGTCCAGAAAATAGAAATGTTTAATTTGAAATCAAAAATTGATAGGTTTTAAAATTGTTATTGCTTAAAATTGAACAATTGATTGTGTAGTTATAAATTAAATGTATTATTTATCCATAATAGATATCTAGGTAGGTAGATAGGGTCGATTTATAAATCAAAGAAAATTTAATTTTCATTTAATTTAAGAGATTTTCATATTAAATGACTTTCCTTGAAATGATATTTTCAAAACTGAGCTTAAGATAATTAAGTATAAGAAGGCATTAAGTATACGTGTACGAAGACATTTTTTGTAGTTTAATTTAATAGATAATTATTCTATTAATTAAGATAAATCTAGCACTACATATCATGAAATAAAAGCACAATTGTCAGAACAAAAGAACAACTTTTACCATCCGGATTATATATTGTCAATATAATCAACATTACTACTTAAGTAATAATTTAAAATATTTAAAATTTAATACTTTATTCATCATTAGAAAATCAGAAAGAGAATTCAGAATTAAATAGTTTGAAATTCTGTTTTAGGGATAAAAAGCCAACCGGCTTGATAACCTTTTAATTCTCTATAAGCGTTTAGAATTACCGGAAGGATACCACTGCGTATTAGTATTCCAAATTAATATACATATACTGTATATATAAACAATTTTATCGAACTTTTTCTTTCATGAAACTGACACAAGAAAAACAAAAGGGAAAATGATCAAATAATGATATTGTTTCATTAAAAATTTATAATACCTAATAAATATAACCAAAGAAATGAGTATATATATATATATCAAAAGGCAGCATTTTAATATAGGCCTGCTAAGTGACCCTCCAATTCTATGGAAACATAGACTTCCCTGGATACTACGTAATCTCTGTAGGCTCTTCGTATCCAAGGGAAGTCTATTTCCATAGAATTATTAGAGGGTCACTTAACAGTCCCATTTCTCTTATCCGATTCCATCTCAAGCTTTTATGTCCCTTTCAATTCTATGGAAATTTAAGAACCACCAAATCTATAATATTTTCTTGGTTACGATGGTATTCAAATATCCATAGAAATAGAGGATCATAAACTGATGATGTATTGAATCCTGCCATCGATATAGTCAAGCATCTATGAAGCATGGAAATATATATAGGATAAAATAGTGAATACATTTGGTAGTTTAACCATGAAAAATGATTAAGCGATTTCTACTCCCAACAAAAAGGTCTATGGAAAAGTTGGACATTTCCATAGAATTATAGTTCAATTGAATCTTAGTTCAAAATATTTCTATGTTCTTTCATAACTTTTTTAATAAGGAATATATATTTCAAATTTAAACAGAAAAATCGATACAAGGAGTTTAGTAATTAAACTGCAAAGGGAGACAAGATCTTATACCAACTGGAAAGAGTGGAAGCTATAATTTTTAGCTTGAAGTCAGAATAATTAGAGCTGGATTAAAATGGTTGACGTTGATAGAAAAGCTTGCAGATATTTTCTAAGACCGGGTGGATGCTGGTATGGTGATAGGTGCAATTTTCGGCATGTATCAGATAAAATACCAGAAATACCACACACAATGGAACCTAAATTATGCAAATTCGTTGGGTAAGAGTGGAAATTATCATTTAATAAAATTTCATTATGTTTAAGCAATTATTTATATGATAGATTTTATTATTCAATGGATGATAGTGACAAGTTCAAATATAATGTAGCATTTGATTATTTGGAAAAATACTGTGCACATTTTACTTTAGTACACCATCTGGTTGTCGCTTTGGAGAAAACTGCTATTTTTCACATGATACTCAGGCGTTTGATAATTCCGACAATTCAAAGGATAATCTTTGTTTTTCACCTGAACAACAAGAGGTAAACGTCATGTTTTTTACTAATTGACGCTGCAAACATTACAGCATTTAAAAATTTATAATTTCTTTAATACAGAAGATTCGAATTATTCGAATAAAAAGGCGAATTTGTGGCAATATTGATTAATTTATTTCTAAAAATAGGCTGTCTCAGACAACTAAATTATGAATCAAATACACATTTATTTTCTTTTATAGGAATCAAAAGAAACAATGACACCTGGAGAGGTAGTGGGAACAAATAATAATAAATGTACTAGAGAGGATTCGATGATAAACAAATATGGAAACCGAGAGATAAAATGCGGTAAGACTAAAATCTTTCTTTCTGTAATTAAACAATTAAAATATTAAATCATACTACTTAAGTAATATGTATCGTTATTTTTAAAATATTGTTTTATTAGCTGTAATCCATAGATACATAGCTATACATTCATTATATTTTTCTAAATATTATAATATTTGAGGAAGATGTCAGCTAAAGGGTCGAATGCTTTTATGCTAATCAATGAAATCTTTTTACCATCAGTGTTAAATGCCGTTCTGGAATTGAATATTATTATGAATGATTGGGTAAAGTGATTCTATTATTATGCAAAATTTGACAAATACTTTTAAACAGATTCATTGATAGTTTGTTACGTCTAGTTATGTCTGGTAGAGCATTTAGAACGACATCATTTTGTTTTAATTATTCATTTTATATATTATACCGCGAATTTAAATTTCTATTTTATTTTTTCTCAGAAAACGTAATTTAATTATTTATAACCGCATAAATTTAAATTCGCAGAGTAAAATTAAAATGTTGGGCTTTTCTTAAAGTAAACCGATTAGCTCTGTATTTTAATCAGATAGAAAATAAAATGGTAAAATATTTTCAACTATACCTTAATACCATGAACGATTTGATTTTTCGCACTAAACAAAATAAGAAAATTCGACCTTTGGTTAGTTGTAAACAATTCAAATTGATTTCGTTTATTTTAATGGCACTATCTTTTGCTATTCATAATAATTTAATTAAAAAAGAAAAAAACAAAATAATTAAAATAAACAAAATTATATCTGAATTGTTTACAACCCAAGGTCGAATTTTCTTATTTTGTTTAGTGCGAAAAAACAAATCACTAACAAAACGTAATTAATGGTATTCAAGGTGGTTTTAAATTCTCATAGATTTTAGTGTCACTTATTTTAGTGAAATTCTAATGACCTTGGATAGCATCCCATTCTCTCTGTAGAATGATTAAAATTTCCATAGGATAAAAGAATATTGAAAAAAAAACTTACATCTGAACAAGAGGATGGATGAGAGAGACCAATAGGGAAGGCAAAGGGTAAAACAATATAATAAAGAGGAGGAGAAGTGAAAGTGGGGTGAGTTTATAAAAAGTAAAACGCAAGGTTATGATGGTTGCAGGGGATTTTGATTTTCATTGTGAAACATATTTTTTACTTTTTATTGAGTGTTGGACACAGTTGTGTATTTAAACAACATGATTTCCAGATTTCTTCCATTACTCTTTTAATTCTAACTAATTCTAATATTTTTCCGAAATTCATAATTTAGGATCATGCAGTTTCATTGTTGAGCCTCTTGGTGAAGAAAGCTACGATAATTTAATGAAGAAACATTATTTGGACTGTTTCTTGGAAAAAGATCATGAACACATCAAATGCGTTCACCTATTTTCCTCACAGTCGGGACAATTGTATTGGTGTAAGACCTGCTATTTGGTGTTTGACAAGCTGTGGTCTCTATTTCAGCATGTTGTTGATAAGGTCCAGAATATTCGCACTCAGAAATGGGATAAGAGAATGCACATGGACTGGTTAGATGCAGTGGCTACATCTATGGCAGGTTGGTTAAAATGAAATATCATAAAAAATTCTTTTACACCCATTTTTACTGTGCCATATTCCCAGTGCATCTGGTAAGATAAGATAAGCCATGAGCTTGATCTATTTATAACTGGGGCTCTAATAATGCTCGATCTCGCTACCCTTCGAATGAGAAGCAGACATGCTTCTACTATGCTATATATATATATGAAAGATGAATTCAATTTTAGGTTTTGATCTCGGACTGTTCACGCCATTAAAAATGAGACTGGATTTGCGCTCCTTATTCACAGAGCAGAACAACTCCCCCGATGAAGAAAAGGGCATGGCCAACTCCAACATGCCATGGTTAAATCCAAGCATGCTGCCATGGCGCATGCAGCAGCGTCAAATGATGAGAAAAATAGAGACACTGAATCGTCACATATCACGGCGGGGACTCGGAGGCCAGAGGAGTGGCCTGGTCCCAGGTGGTCCTAAATCATCCAGAGGTCGACCTTACCGCTTAAATGTCAATCATGAAAATGATAATTCAAGCTCTGGACCTAGTCAACCACCGCAAGGCTCCGGAGACAGTAACAATCACGATTACAATTGCGGCTTTAGTGATGAGGAAGTGAAGGAGCTCTATGCCCAAGGTATAAACCCATGGGATGAAGAGGCGCATTTGGCATTGAAGGTTTTGCGAGGAGAATTGGATTATCTTCTACAAGACACAAAAATAATTTAAATTGTTTTAAAATTTTAAAAGAAAAAAAAACAATTATGAAAAGTATTAAATGTTTAAAAGTTATTTTCAGTCACAGAGCGTATTACGATGATATATGTAAGTGGACAGTCTGACATCTTTGTTTCTATTTTAATTTAATCTTTCAGTCCTCGCACTTGTGTTTAAGGTGTCTGAATTTTGTTTCCGCTATGTGTATATGCATGTGAATTTATAATCAAAGTTTTTCTTTTAATGATTCTGTACTCATATGTGTGGTTCAGTTTGTTTCGGCGAATTAAAATAAAAGAAAGCCAACTTGTTGAAGTAAACATTTGCTGTTTTCATTGAACCTATGACCCACTATTCTTTTTAATCTATTTAGAAACAACAAAATCCTAAACATCAAACAGATCCTGATTTCAGTTCTGATCCAACAATTAACTGACATTTATAGATATGTCAAATTAGACAACCTACCATCTTCTATAAAAAATGAATATATTAATGTTTTTTCCTTTCATCCCTATTCATCCCTAATGTAATTCCTTTAAAAAATAATTATCATCATATAATACTGTACATTGATTTCAGGGGTCACCTAAATCAGTTAGCCTGGCCATGACCTCCTTAAAATAAATTTATTATTATTAGGTATTATAAGTTCTCTTTTTTGACCGTTAAAAATTTCTTTTTAAGAACGACTTATAAAAGTTTGTCTAATTTTTGGTATGAAGTTCCTTTTATGTTCTGTTTCATTTTTTTCAGCAAGGAATCTGTCTTGCTCATTTTGCATAATTATAAAGTTATATTTTAAAGAGGACCGATCACATTTTCCTTAAATTTCTTTCTTTAGTAGAGTAAAATCTAGATCTCCGATCAAAGCAGAAATATACTCTATAAAGATATCATTAATTATATACCATACATGACAATAATCTTTTTAAATTCGTGAATATTTGCTAGAGGATAGATATTAATTTACTTTCAGGGTATATAATTATTATATTTCTTACTCAATATTCACTCTTATTCAAGCGTAGGTATTTAAGTGACATTCTAAGAAGATAGGCATATACAGTTTGTTTTAATATGTTTAACAGAATATGATATCATTTTCCCGATAAAAAAGGATAATTATAAAATAAAATTCCACACATCTAGAATTTCTCTAGTAAATATATTTTGAGATCAAATGACGAAGACGACGAAAAGAAATTTAAAATTTTAACAACAATTAAAAATATATGAGACAGTATAATATCAATTAAAAGTAAATGAAACCTCCGAATAAAGTTTTACCTAAGGGAGTTTAATATAAAAATACAAATCTTTATTGTAAAATTAGAAATATATTGAGAGCTGAAATAGTCATTTAAACAATTTCTAGTTTTAGTTATGATAAAGATGTTACTTAATAACAGTAATAACTTAAGGCTCAATGAAGCCAAGACCTAGGACTAAAGAATATCCACTAGTTTACCAGTTAAATATATTGGGAGTAACAATAAAGTTATGATACGACATTACAAAAGTGTAGTATAGCTCGATTTACGCCATAAAGATTTTCAAAAGTGACTTTGACAAATCTTTTCCTATGCTATGTTTTTCCTATTAAGCAGACTGCTCTAAGGTTATGCAAGTTGTGAAGAATTAAAACGTTTCAAGAGTTTCGTGGATAGGAGCATTAAACACGGCTTCTGCAACTCAAGCACGAACCTAGAAGAACGAATTGTTGCAACTGACAAAAATCTCTTCTCCAAATCCTAAGAAACGAAGGACATGTACTGTGTCAATATACAACCATGAGCACAAACTCAGAGCAAGAAACCACACCAGACTCATCCCCACAAAGACATCTTATAACCGTAAAACTTTATTTTTATAGAATGTTATTTGCTTAATCCCTTTTATTCTCTTGCTCTTTGGTTTTAATCCCTTTTTATTTGCACACAATTATGCGTATGTCATTTTTGCCAATAAAGCCATTATGATTATGATTATTATTATGTTTGAATTGCGATATATTCAAAGTATAATTACATCGTAGAACACATGCCTGTGAACATCTGGTCGTTCTCAAATATTTGATAATTGAGATAAGTGGATGCGATTAATTTTAATTAAATTTTGGTAAGCTAATATCATTCCGATCAGATAAAAAATATGTAGACATGTTATAATCACACACTCTGTCAATATAAAACTACCTCAAATCATCTGTCATAAGCAGGAAACCAATAAACAGTAAAATATGTTCTCTGTTCTGGCTATTCTCTGCTGTGCATTCGCTCTGAGCAATGCGGCTTCTTGGCGTGTTATCAACGGTACTGATACGAAAATGAACGAGTATCCTTCGATCGTATCTCTGAGATTTCAGGGTAGACACTTCTGTGGAGGAACTCTGTTGAACAACAACACTGTCTTGACTGCCGCCCACTGTGTCTTCCCTTTCCGCTCTATCCAACCTCGCCTCTTCCAAGCCTACCAAATGATGGCTGTTCTCGGAGAACACACAATAAGTGTAAGTCACATTCTTTACAATTTGTCTTAAAAAACTCGATCTAGTGATTTTTAGTATTTGAATAATTCTTTTAAATGGTTTTAGCAAATAACCGGTAAAGAGAGATACTCTTATTTCGCTGGCTTCGTCTATCCAAGAGCTTACAACAACGAACAAGCTTTCGTCTATGGTAATGATATCGCACTGATTAAGCTCGCTACACCTATTAGACAAGAAAATCACATCAAACTGGTAAATGTTCCCCGACAAGACGAGAAAGTTTATCGCGAAGGAGAAACGTGCACCGTAGTCGGTTGGGGAAGCATGGACCGACATGGTCGAAGCTCAGCTAACACTTTGCAGAAAGGTGTCATTGAGGTAAGCAGAATCAATATATCAACTCGATTATGTTTTCTATGTTACTATAATTTGGAAGAAAAGTTACATTTAAGAAGATTAATTATCCAATTTAAATCACTGATTGATATAAGATAATATCTAATATCTAAAATCTAATTCACATGATTAATAAACCAGGTGGCCTTTAGGTCCAATGAGTCAATTAACTCAAAGCAATTTTGCTCATCAATAGTGATTTAAACAAAGATCATGAAAATATTTGAAGACAGAGGTTTCCATTTTAGATGATTTCAAACAACGACTGTGCCCGTGCATTCTATTACACAAGAAACAATCCAAGCAATGTTTGCGCCTGGTCTCGTCACCTCTCGACTTCAGCTTGCAAGGGAGACTCCGGAGGACCTCTTTTCTGTCGCGTCAATGGTAAACAAGTGCAAGTTGGAGTAGTCAGTTACGGAAGGGTTCCCTGCGGACAGAGTAACATTCCTACCGTTTTCACTCGAGTGTCTCACTTCATCAACTGGATCAATCAGAATAATTAAATGAGACTTATTTAAAATGAAACATTTTAAAATACATTTCAGTGTATTATATGTACTATGTTTGTGTTGAATTTAGAATAAATTCATGCTGTTAACCAACGAAATGGCTTATCATTTAATTCAAGAATAGTAAACGTCTTTTACTTAGTCATTTTACTTCCTTGAGGTTTAAATGTGTAATTTGAACTCAAAGTTAATATTTGCATTTGAGTTTACAGCACTTATGGACTTGAAACTTTTAGAATTTTCCCTTGAATAAAAAACTGGTCTACATTCAATGCTAAGGATTAAATAATGATGCAATTAGCTTTGTCAGGATCATTCAATATGTATTGAATGATACTGCTTCAAGCTAGTAATTCTTTAGAATTATGTCAATATCAATATGTATTCTGTTAATCTAAATAAACTCTAATTTGAATTACTATATTTGAATCAATTAATAAATGAATAGAATCACATTACTTATGTAGTAAGATATCAAATATTGGAAATACAAGAATCTTTTGATATGAGTCATCAGCCAAGAACCATTATCTTTCGAGTCCCAAAACTACCGTTGATATAGTCATGTCTTTCTATTATAAAGGTGGTTAATTTTGAGATCATTGGATTCATTTTAATTAATTTGCAAATATCTCGTCCATTCTGGAGACTCGAATAGCTTATAAAATTAGTATTACGGATGTGAAGAGAAAATCCAATAGTAAAGGGTTGTCCTTTGATAAGTCCTTGATAATATTTAAGGTACAATCAAGGACTATAACGCTAATTATAAACCTAAATATTAATAAATACTCTACTATATAATTAGAGTAGTCCTTGGGTACAAATTATTTAGAGTGAAGAAAGAAACTAAAAATAGTCGAAGAAAGTACAATACATAAACCTACTGATATGTAAAATGAAAAACTTTTTCCAATAAACTTTGATCATGAAAACAAAATGTTGTGGGAGCCAACATAAATTTACTCACTATTATAAGCGAATTATTAATAAAATAGTTTGTTTGATAAAGTTTAAGGAATGATTATGTATGGTATAGTTAAAATACACAAAATTTTAATTAATTGTCATTTTTGACTCATAGCAGTAGCTATGTTTTAATTAAATTTCTGAAAGGCAATATTCTGATCTGGTATGAAGTTACAAACACATATCGATAAAAAGACTCAGAATCAGTTACTCTGATATTAGGTATAGGAAATCAACAGTAAAATATGTTCCCATAAACCTCGCAAATACGCGGTGATACACAGAATTCCAGAGGACAAAGGCGAAGAATGCTTAAACGATATTATGCATAAACTGAACACAACGTTAAACTCAAAATATATCCCCATAAGATTAGGTAAAAAAGTAAACGACTGTTCCGAAAATTTCAAAGACAATACCTATTCCGAAATGCAGAACTCCATTGCTAAAAGATCATAGACCGATCTCGCTCCTACCATTAATATCAAAATTACTACATGTACAAATACGCCGATGATATTCTACTCAAAGTTTTACATACTGTCTCACATGATGATCCCATAAAATGCCAACAAGAAATCGATAATATTAAGACATGGACATCCACAAGTCGTATAAAATTGAATGAAGATAAAACAAGAAGGTTACCTATTATTATCAAAAAACAAATTTAGACCGGACTGGGCAAACAACACTAATATAACGGAAGTTGAATCACTAAAGATTCTGGGTGCTCACCAACGACTTATCATGGTCACGCCACATAGCAGAGTCAATTAAGAAATGCAGCTAAAATCTCTACCTCCTTCGTGTCTTCAAACCGATTCTGACTACAAAATCCCTGATTGCACTTCATATATCTCTCATTCAATCGCATTTTCACTTTGGTTGCCAAACGTATGTAGGTTCTATTGCGGTGAAAGAGAAGAAACTTATTAGGAAGACCCAACTGCTCAAAACAATGTCTACCCGATCCGGACGAACGCCAGCTATCTCTATCTAAAAAACTATTTTCTGCTGCCCTTTCTAATAACCAACATATTTTGCACTCTATAGAATACCAAACTTTCTACCGAGTGGGCGCCGTCTGAATATGCCTCACTCATACACCAGTAGATATGGCTCTTCGTTCATACCATTTCAAAGTTGAATCCGACCATTATGTTAAACTAGTAGATACTATAGTTTAGTTTATAAACTAAATCATTGTAAACTTAGCCATTTTATACAACCAGAGGGTTTGGTAACTGCTGGCTAAATGCTTTTTTGAATGATTTGAAAAAGTTTTGCTTGCATGGTTCCTATAACGAATTACATATAGGAGTAAATACCTGTTAACAAACGTCTCATAATAAATAGTCGAGTCTGTTACTGTATGCATTGCGCATGGATTAGCAGAAGAATTATCATTAAACATGAAAGTTAATTAAAAGATCTTGAGGTCAAACTGAAATGAAGTTTTATAGAAAATCTATACTATAGCTGTAAAACATACCTAGGTACCTATATTTAATCATTCTAAAGAAAATTCAAGTTTATAAAATTTTGACATGATTCAAAAATGAATAATATTCATAGAATTTATTCATTTAACATATTGGTTGACAGCAAGGACTTCTATTATTAGGATAGGGAACTCAGAACTACCTACATTTGTGCCTAGGTTCTCATTAGGTATTTTTACAAATAAACGTCGTTTATTATTATTATTACAACACTATGCTCTGACACCTATATTAATCGATTCTGATTGGTGGATAGCTTTCAGTATCTGTCAACCAACATGCTAAATTAATAAATTCTGTGAAAATTATTCATTTTTGAAGCATGGCAAAATTTTATAAACTTGATTTTTCTTTAAAATGATTCAATTGAATGTATATAGTATTTACAACATGAATTACTACAGAAAAATAAAAATCATTTGAAAAATAAATGTTTATTTGTTTGTTCATTTAAACAGAAATTAATAAAAATCACGATTTAAATGTTTGTAAACTCTAAAATTTATTCTGATTGATCCAGTTGACGAAGTGAGAAACTCGAGTGAACACAGAAGGAGAATAACTCTGTCCGCAGGGAACCTTTCCGTAGCTGACTACTCCAACTTGCACTTGTTTACCATTGACGCGACAGAAAAGAGGTCCTCCGGAGTCTCCCTTACAACCGGAAGTCGAGAGTTGACGAGACCAGGCGCAAACATTGCTTGGATTGTTTCTTGTGTAATAGAAAATGCGAGAACAGTCGTTGTTTGACATCATCTAAAACGGAAAGCACCCAGTCTCATTGAATTTGTAAATTATTATTATATATGGCACTGTACTGTTTCATAATGTGACCAAACTTACTTCCAGGTCACCTTTCTGCAAAGTGTTAGCTGAGCTTCGACCATCGGGGTTCATGCTTCCCCAACCGACTACGGTGCATTTATCTCCTTCGCGATAAACTTTCTCGTCTTGTCGGGGAACATTTACCAGTTTGATGTGATTCTCTTGTTTAATCGGAGTAGCGAGCTTAATCAGGGCGATATCATTACCGTAGACGAAAGCTTGTTCGTTGTTGTAAGCTCTTGGATAGACGAAGCCAGCGAAATAAGAGTATCTCTCTTTACCGGT
>JAYMFX010033453.1:0-10416 GCA_036784945.1 Monocelis spectator
GAATGAAATCTCTGAGAAGATCTTCAGTCAGACATTCTTCTGATAAAATCGATTCTTTGTAATTCCAATTATGTCTCCTATAGTTTGTGCTGATTTTTCTTATTCTCGGTTTCTGTGAATAGACGAGTCTTGTAGTTCTTGCAGTTGTAGTTTCATCAGATGATGGTAAATGAATCTTCCAGTCTAACAATGCACTCACCAACATTGATTTACCAGAATTCAATCTGCCAACTACTGCCAGTGTCACTCCAGAAGATTCAAATCTTTTATCAATCACCGTGCAAACTTTATTATTCATTTCAATCACTTTATCAAAATCTGATAAGTAAAATAAATTGTGAGTTAGTTGAATGTATTCATTTCTGATATGAATTGCTCTATTTTTCACTTCTTGATCAAAATCTGATCTGTGGAGGAATTTGCGAATTTGTTGAATGTTTTCATTTCTAATGAGAATTGCCTCCTTTATTTGTTGAGAGAAGGAGAAATGGACTCTTCTGTTGAACAAAGATTTGAGGACTGTTGTATCAAACTGTTCATATTCTCTTTTTTCAAGAGTTTTTTCTCTCTTATTCCTGAACCAACTAAACATTTAAATACAATCCTGAGATAAACAATCAGACTGGAGTGAATCTAGTGATGATGGTATCTCTGTACAGAATATTGTTAAAATTATCACCACAATCTCACAATCCTGAGATAAACAATCAGACTGGAGTCATGAATCCACGACACCACTCGACAGCTATTTATCTACTCTGCTCTATTGTTGAAGTCACATTCGACCATAATCATTCGACTATATGATCTGACCATACTCTCACAGACTAGTATTGGATAGACTGAACACTGTGATATTTTCTTAGTTGGATATAGGTCGATAAATTAGTCAGACATGTGCCGCGAGCTGTAATTGTGTATTAATTGATTTTAATGGTTAATATATAGTACCCATACTTCCTATTAACACTATAGAAGCGCGGCTATACGTCAATTGACGTAGAATATAAGTTTTAATTAATCATAACTTTTTTTCCTCATAATTTTCATGATCAATTTTTAGTGACTTTTAATGAAATCACTAGGTGCATATAATCCTAAAAAATTGGAAAAATTTTGTATAAACTGCGTATTATTGATATTGAGTACATCAAAAAGCTTCGGTATCGATTAGTCGTATGGACTGAATAGATTCTGCATTCCTATATGGCAATCCAATTAGGCAGAATAATTCAGTCAAACACTTTATAACAGTGGATCTGGTTTGTCCATACAAAATTTCGAAGATTAACTCGGCCAGGTTTGCTGAGATAGGAATAGTATAACTCATATCTCTGCACTCATATATCTCTGCGCTCATATATCTCTGCACTCATATCTCTGCACTCATATTATCTCTGCACTCATATCTCTGGACTCATATCTCTGCACTCATAACTCTGCACTCATATCTCTCCACTTATATATCTCTGCACTCATATATCTCTGCCCTCATATCTCTGCACTTATATCTCTGCACTCATGTCTCAGCAAGCGTATGCGAATAGAGTCTCGAATATTGTAAATGTAACGCTATTTTTAAATAAAATTTATCAAAACTAATTAAAACTTGGAAGAAAACGCGAAGTCCGTTAGAGAACGATTTCATTGTTTCATATTTGTTATGATATTTAAATGAAATTAAAAACATAAAACTAATGTTCTAATTATTGAATTAAATGCTGTTTCATATAATGTTTTAGCGTGGATACAATTGGATGATATTACATATTGTATATATAGAGGTGGTCAATGATTGCTAATTTGCATTGATTTATTGACATGATTTAGTAATTTGGTGTCGTATCTGACGTATCTGATGCATTCTTAATCAACTATGGCATTAAAATAGATATCATAAATATTAAAAACAGAATTAAACTTTGTAGTATATAGCCTATGAGTCCAATAATAAATTCTTATCTATAATAAGTATACATAGCTTGACCATCATCCAGAATATATCTATGTATCTCTGATGTGATCAACAATATTGATGTGACAATTAGAGAAACTTTTCATCATTGAAACCTGATAAGAATTCATTTTAAACAACAGTATCTACATATAATGATAATAGAAATCACATAATAATATACAAGTAAACTGCTCTATGTGCAGACAATTCACAACTAAATCAATAAGAAAATTCTTAATAATGCCATCGACAGTTAGGGACAAAGAATTCTATAAAAAACAGTTTGATCCCAATGTACTAAAGTCCTTTCTTAACAGAAAAGTCGATGACTCCAATTCCTTCTCTCACCAAATAAAGGAGGCAATTCAAATCAGAAATGAAAATTTTCAACAAATTCACAAATTCCTTCACAGATCAGAGTTTGATGGTAAAGTGAAAAATAAATTTATCAAGATGATTGATAAAAGATTTGATTTTTCTGGAGTGACACTGGCAGTAATTGGTAGATTGAATTCTGGTAAATCAATGTTGGTGAGTGCATTGTTAGACTGGGAGATTCATTTACCATCATCTGATGAAACTACAACTGCAAGAATTACAAGACTCATCTATTCACAGAAACTGATAATAAGAAAAATTGACCCTAATTATACAAGATTCCGATGGAATTACAAAGAATCGATTTTATCAGAAGAATGTCTGACTGAAGATATTCTAAGAGATTACATTCAATTACCTCCAGAAGATCGAGATAATCTAGAATCCTTATCAACTATCATAGAAATCGGTATTCCTTCTCAAATACTACAATCTGGACTCACAATTATCGATTTTCCTGGATTAGATGAGAATCAGAGGATGTCAAAGATTAATATTCAAATGATCAGAAATATTCCACAAGCAATAATTTGCTATGTCTATGATCACAGACAAGGATTCGGCCTATCCGATGGAGAGAAATTAAGTCTTTTATTTACATATCCTTTAGCATATTCCACATTAAAAGTGGTGATAGTTGGTAACAAATGTGACTCGTTAGACGAACATTCAACGAATGATTCAAAACAAAAAAAACTGATAATATTTGATGAACAACAAGCAAATACAACCATTAGACAAAACACTCCATGGAAACATTTCATGACACATCCCCGTATTGATAAAGACAGACTGTTACCAGTTCTTTCTTTATCTACGCTACAACTTTTCATTTCTTATTTGAGTGGAGAAAATGAAGAGAATACAGAATACGAAACTATGCTGGAGAATCTAAAAAATAGAATCGTGTCAAAAATAATCAATCAATCTCAAACAATTTTATCTATATTCATAGAAATAGAGTTCAGAAATATTGGAATCAATTCGTATTTGATGTTGAAATCAATTTTAGTTGAAGAAGATTTGATTGAATTGATAAATAGAGAGTGTTGTGATGATCGAAATTTATTGATGGATTTTACTGGAGGATACAAAATCTATGGTCTTAACTATCGAGGAGATCAAATCCATATCTCTACAATACCAATTCGTGATATAAAAATCGATTATTATTTGAATGAATCCTCGATTATTTATTTGTATGAAAATAAGCGAGAGGCTTATTGTATTGAAAAAGAAAGATCACACAAAAGATTGATTGATCATTTACACGAATATTCTCTTGACCAATCAATTGAATTCATCAAACAAATCGTTCATTCTCTACTAGATTATGAAAATATTCGTCCAGATACAATTTTTGTAGATGACAATACTGAATCAATTTCTGTTAATATTTCTATCAGTCGTATCACTGACCTGCCACTTCTACTCAAAGATCACAAAGTGAATCATCAATTTGCAAATATGATACAACAGATCTATTATCCCATGTTTGGTTGTGTCATGTGGATATTGATTAATGGAAGAGAAGGAGAATATTTTGATCCAACTGATCCTGATCTAAATAAGAGGATCGAGTCACTTCAGAATGGAAGATTTCCAGATTATCCAAAATATCTCAATTATCTCATCAAACATTGCTTTACTTTTCATATCGAATGTAAAGTAATTTCTCTTTTAAAAAGAATTTATATGAAGATGAATATAGATTTAGACAACATTGACAAATTTAAAGTTATCATGAAGAGTCATCAAAAAGGAAAACTATTGGAAAGATTGTATAAAAAAATAATCGATTTACAATTTTGTGTTTTTGAACTCAACAATTTCATTCAACAATCGAAATATCGAGACAATAGTTCTGATCTTAAATTCTATCATTTTTATATTCTCTATAAATTCAATGATTTTCAAGATGATCTGAAATTGATCGATATCGATTTATCTGATTTAGATATCGATTTCAGTTTGATTCAGATTCCATTAATCAAAACAGAATTTGATGAGTGGAAAAAGTATTTAGATAAATATCCCTCGATTTTTTAAAGTTCGAGAACCAAAAAAGCCTTGATTAATGATTTTAAATTGTGTGAAGAGAGATTTCCGGATATTAAAGAGAAAGATTTAGCGATAATGAAAGTGAGATTGAATGATTTATAAAAGAGTCTAAAATATATTGAAAATCAATTTCTTGATAAATTCAACACTTCAATTCTCTTGACTGATAAAGATTGGATTAAACTTGGTGATGAATATCGATTTGTGAGAGATGAACTGAGTCAGATTAATAAAAACACAGAGAAATTCTGATGCTAAACCATTGACATGTCTTTTATTTCCCTCTATGTTTTCATTTCTTTCTCTTTGTGTTCTCATCTCAAACATATTCCATTGAAAAATAAATAGAAAACATTATAACATTTTTTGAATTGTTGTGATATCAAAAATAGAATTTGACATTGTTTGACATTTTTTTGAATTATTTTGATATCAAAAATAAAATTTGACATTATCGCATAGCTACTGTCCAAATAATTGCCAGTGAAGAGCTAGCACGATGATACATGGGACACGTGTCTTGAATGTAGAGCGACTTCCGCAAACACACCGAAGTACGGAAATCCTACTAAAGTTTAATAATATTATTGAATGTATTAAAAAATTTAAACTATAATAAAATTCGGTAAACACTTCCTAAACCCCTTCTATATGTATAACAACCATTAATGGATTCTTTCTAGTATTCTATTTTAACTATTTTATTTTTTATAAATTTTCAAATCATACATTTTGTCAATCAACTTCAACCATTATTTATTCTCATCGATTTCTCCTAACCACTCACTCTCACTACCTATTTTCTTACTGATTAATCTGATTACGTAACCTGATTATGTTTGCCAGTATTGACTGATTATAAATCTGTTTTATGTACCACTCAATTCACTACTAATAAGATGCTTGTATCCTCCTGTCGAGATAGCACGAAATATATGGAGATTAAAAAACATTTCTGGGTCTTATTTTTTAATTTGTACGCGGATAAAATTCAACTATAAAATAATTTTTTTATTATTAATAACTGTAAACAATTACTGTATCGGTTATTTTTTTCGAACTATGTACAATTTTGTTAGGAGAAAGAAGTACGACAGGATTTTTCTGTGTTTAAGTTAAGTGTTTTTTTATTAACAAATAATATTTAAATATTTTGCCGCCAAAACTCGAAACTAAAAGTTCACTGTCAATTGTCATAATTACTTTTTCCGGCAATGCATAATCTTCGGAATCAGATTTTTAGGTATATCTATTTATAAAAACCTTCTGTATTACTCTTAACATGCTGCATGTTCTATGAATATCTGTTTTACTCTGACAAGCTAAAACAGAATTTTGATTCAGTAAAATTTCATTACAATACCTTAATTTCTTAAAAGTATTCATTATTTCATTTGAAATTAACAAACAATTCAGCTAACAAAGTGTTATTTGTTGGCAGAATTCATTTAAAATAGTCAATGGATTAAAGTAGAAAACTAGGATAACATAGCCATGCCTTATTATGCTAGCTATGCCTATATTATAGGGAACAGGTGAGCTCCCCAGGTTAAGTCGTACCCATGATGAAATATTAATATCTAACATGTCAATGTGTATAGTTAATTGTGATTTTATTACATACCTTATTGATAGTCCACGCATTAGCTGAAAATGTATTAATTAAAACAAATAAACATGAAATTTAAATGGTTTTGGTTTATAAATAGCACTATATATAATTAACATGATATGGATATAAATATATGGGTATGAGTTCACCCTAATTCATATTATATATATGGTCTCATGGATATATAAAATTTATTTCATATGTTTATAGTTTTTATAAACAAACTAAATATAGAATGAAATTTTCTTGTTCATTTTGCATTTGGATAAACCAATTCTTTGCATTACAATTAATTAAGATAAGCTTTTATTCAATTTAGTAGACCCATTCACTGCAAATAAAAATGATTAGTTATATTGGTTTGGAAAGTACCACAGTCACAGTGAAAAATTATGATGTATTTACATAATATTGTCATAACTTGTTGCTGTGGTACTTACCATTAATAACTAAATATCAGTTTAATTTATTTATAACTTATTGCTCAATGTATATTGTATTTTAACCTTATAATCTGCTTCAAAATGTTTTCTGAGCATGTACATCACACAAAATTTAAGTAAAAGCAAGCTATTAGAACAACTTTATAAAAAAGTATTCTTATTATTTCTTTAGTGGCTCACATCTTAGTATTATGACACAAATGCAATCCTGTTGTTGTAGACAAAACCCAACCTGTTAGGGATCAATATTATTTTGCACCTATCTAAGACTTAGCATTCATTATGTGGGATCAAATGCTCTTAAAAATTTTCTCAATTCTAAAAAATATTTCTTACCACAGGTTTATTAAAATTGTTTCTAGTATAAACTTATTTAAACAGACATGCTCACAGTAAATAATAAATTGTTTGACATTTGCATCTTTCCTCTAAAAATAATAATAAATTTTATAATTATGAGCAACTTTATTTTCCATTAAAGCACTAGTTAGTCTTTGTATAATTATTCTTTATGCATAAAATTTAATTCATTTGACAATAAAACATGAAATATTTATTTTAGATATGCTTTAAAATCTTCTGTAATTCAGCCCAAATTCTCCCTACCACTTTCAACTGCATCCAGTAATACAAACTCTACTATTGAATCTCCTCCTCTAAAGAATATCTATAATAAATTTGTCAAGGAAAATTATGCCGCTGTGAAACAGAGCCATCCAGATGTGAAATCTGTGGAAATATTTAAAATATTGGCTGCGCAGTATCAAAAAATTCCACTAAAGGAAAAGGAGGTAAACTGTTATTAAGTCTGAACACCAGATATTTTGGTTTGTTGAAACTCAATACTTAGTCCATAAACTATTCAATTTATTCTTTATTCTCAGAAGAAACTTATAGATAGATTATTCATGTGAATGCTGTTGTTTACTAAGTTAGATACTTATTGGAATAGCAGCTCATTTTTGATTATTTCTTTTTTTGTTCATTCAAATGTGGTTCAAGCACAGTACATTTGAATATACTGCCAATGGATGTTAACTAAATCACTCATAGTTATATGTATAGTTTGCTGATTAATGAGATTAACAGGATGCTTATAATTATTTTCAATTTAAATAATTCTGTTTTGCCACTCTGTGTAGAAGTCAGTCATATCTAAAACATTGACCGATTTTTACAACTTACTAGAATTTTTATTCTGAAAATACTTACTTTGGAAAGATATATAAACAGCTGATGTTGCTATGGAATAAATTCTAAATTTAGAAAAATGTATAAAGTTGAATTACTACTTGTGAGTAGTTGTTTAGTCAAGAATTATATTTGAACTGTTGGATAAATCTTTTGTTAATTATCATATCAGTTTTATATTAAATTCCCTGGACTTCCTCTCGATAAAAGAAAAGGGATTTTTATGTTTGTCATTTAATATGTCAAAGTTCAGCAATTTCCAACGTATTTAAATTATCAGTAATATCTCATACAAATATGGCGTCGTTGATAAACTAAACAAATTTCTCCTTTAAAAGAGCCTTTCTTTAGGACTATTATCTCTCTCATTTCTGACTCTACTACTATTCCGTCTACATTCTAGTTGATAAATGGAGGAATTTTATAAATTACAATATTTCAGGCCCAGAGAAGAGAATTGAGAGAAATTCGATCACAGCTGAATCTCGATGATGCCGCAACACGACCTCCCAAACTGAAGAATATCTTCAATCTCTTCGTGCATCAAAACTTTAGCAAGGTGAAATTGAACAATGCCAGTGCTGACCTGCCCAGATTAATGAAAATTCTGGGTGGAATGTTTCAATCACTGTCTGATACCAATAAGAAAGTGAGAAGATTGAAATATGTACTCATCTAAAACCCTAACATTAGAAAATATAAACCTTATACAAGACATAATACTTCTAAATCATATATTATTATCACGATACCACGAGTTGAATGATTAGCCATACAAAACCCCAGTCAAATCCTATACTTAGGCCTGATTGAAGAAACCGCCCATTTTATTTACCGTTAATGTAACCCTTTAATTCTATGGAAATTAAACATACCCTTCGTTACGGTCTAATGTTATTAATATTAGGTATATATGGGCATGTGAAGATTCCATTGAATTGGACTGTTAAGTGACCCTCCAATTCTATAGAAATTTAGATTTCCCTTGGACACTATGTAATCTCTATGCTCTTCGTATAAAAGGGAAGACTTTTCCATAGAATTAGAGAGTCACTTGACAATCCTATTGGGATGTCATTTCCAGTCATTTATCAGCGGAAATCGATCTCTTGATTGATACATAGATATCATAAATTCGATATGGTATGAAGGAGCTGTCATTCTATTGAAATTTCTATTTAATATTACTGATTAAAAACCATTCTAATAATTATTCACTATATAGAGATATGACATTGTATTCTTTATTAAATTCCGTCCTATCTTTCAGCTACTGTCCGATGAAGTAGCGAGTAAGAAGCTGGGTGAAGAACAAGTACCATCTTTCGATAGAAAAGCATTCAATTCGAAAGTCAAGGTAAGATCGAATTGAAGACAAACCTTTAGCTTCAGTAAATTTTTACTTTTGGTCTCGTAATTCAGTTTTTTTCAATTCACCAGAACCTGTAATATTTTGATATTGAATTTAATATAAATGCATACCTATTTCTAAACATTTGTTTGTCATTTACCTACTTTCTATTTTTAGTTTTGCAAATCTGTGGGACTCCCCACGAAGCCACCAAACTCCCCAATTAAATTGTTCATCGCTCGACAAATGAAAAATGCCACGGTAAAAATCGAATGATTTATATTTTAAAGAATAAAAAGTATCGTATTTAAAGTGTGTTGATCAACTCTATAGTTGATTACGCAATTATACTGTAATCGATACTGACTGATTATAATGTGAACCTTTATTTATTCAGGGAGATTCCAACCATATTAGTTCTCTGTTGTCTTTGTCTTTTTCCAAGTGGAGAAATCTTCAAGAAAATGAAAAAGAAGTAAGTAATCTTTATAACTAGTGGCTCTCACTTAATTTTATTAGAGTCCTAAAATATAATCTTGATTTCGAATCTAAGCAGTTTGATATTTTGCTAATAGTAGTAGTTATAGATTTTTATAGGGGCTCTCAGCTGTGATTCTGTAATGATCAACATGGCCAAAATAAATTTTGTTTTAATGATGTCAACCCACGGAATGCAACCTGTCAAATTAGTTTGTAACCTGCTCTCAACCTACAGAGTGAGAAACTGGGAGCAGTGTTCAAAAAATAGTCCTCTTCCTATAATGATCTTAACAGTATTTTCTTACTGTGAAAGAAATTTTTAAAATGGAAGAGTTTGCTGTAAGTCTGGATCACAGCAAACCCGATATTGTTGTCTGGATATATCTAATGATGAGAACTTACGCACTGGATGCCTATGAGTAATTATGATAGTCGATCTCGATGTCTATTAGTAATTATGATAGTCGCTCTCCATGTCTATGAGTAATTATTATAGTCACTCTCCTTGTCTATGAGTAATTATGATAATCGCTCTCGATGTCTATGGGTAATTTTAAGAGTAGCTCTTGATGTCTATTAGTAATTATAATAGTCGCTCTCCATGTCTATGGGTAATTATAATAGTCGCTCTTGATGTATATGGGTAATTATAAGAGTAGCTCTCGATGTCTATGAGTAATTATGATAGTCGCTCTCGATGTCTATTGGTAATTATGAGAGTAGCTCTTGATGTCTATAAGTAATTATAAGAGTCGCTCTCCATGTCTATGGGTAATTATAATAGTCGCTCTTGATGTATATGGGTAATTATAATAGTCGCTCTCCATGTCTATAAGTAATTATGATAGTCGCTCTCGATGCATATGGGTAATTATGAGAGTAGCTCTTGATGTCTATAAGTAATTATAAGAGTCGCT
Organism: Monocelis spectator; assembly: GCA_036784945.1. Lineage (NCBI taxonomy): Eukaryota > Metazoa > Platyhelminthes > Proseriata > Monocelididae > Monocelis > Monocelis spectator. The sequence continues at coordinate 10,391 of JAYMFX010033453.1, forward strand.
CTCCATGTCTATGGGTAATTATAATA
>JAYMFX010033564.1:0-15115 GCA_036784945.1 Monocelis spectator
TCTGCAGGCAAATCGACGAATACTCAACTGTGATTCGTTAAGAAGTAATGCCTGACTTCTAATCACGAATGAAACTCAGGATTAATCTCGCCTGCCTGCAGCTGCCATGTTTCTAATTGTCCCCTCAATGATCACTCTATAGATCACCTTGTATCATTACATCTCTACGTGCCATCATATACTCGATCCAAAGCTATCCTCGTGACATTAAATTCTCCTGACAAAGCTGCGTCCCCAATTTATTTATATACGTGTTATGTACTTGTTTACACTAATCCGTTTTTGCGTTAATTTTATAGCTTTGAAAATTCATCTCAGCAACTCAACAAAACAAATTTTGGACCGTTTAGGTGGTTATTTTGTAATGAAAAGAGGAATGATTGAAGTGAAGGTATGATTTGATTATTTTATCAATAAAACTATAAGATGAATACCAACATGATCTTTGAGCTGCATACATTATGTATTCACATAATGTATTTTATATACACAGGGACAGATGTATTTAAGAACACGTAAGAACACTTTTTGAGGTGTTCCCAAATGCGTTCTGGTGTGTTCTAAGCTTTCTAATAAGCTTTCATAGACAGAGATGATAGACATAAAAGAAAATTATAAAATTCATGTTATAAAAGTCCACAACATTTGCATCAAAATAGCATGTCTGCACATTACACCCCATATTCTATCTAGTCCTATTTAAGTTCACAATGAAGTAAATTATACGAGGTGTATAATTGCTTGCCACAAGTTTGACGGTCAACTTGTAGCTTAAAGACTTTAGTTATGCGAAATATTTTGAAATTGTGTCACTTGTGTTGCGACTTGTTCCTTGCACCCCTCCCTCAGTACATACCTATATATTATCTATGCATCCATTTTCTGTGTGATATATCAATTTCAGGGCAAAGGTGAAATGTTGACCTATTTTCTGGAATATGAAAATAAGGAAATTAGGAAACAGCGTCTTCAGGCACAAAATAAATTCAGTACTAATTCCGGTGATCTGGAACAAATTGAAACTGATCAAGAGTGTAATAATTCTTGCAGAAAATTCACCAAGAATGGTCACTGCTCATCAACTCCATCCATAAAAAGCGAAGATGACCAATTCTTTATTCCAGAAAATGGTAAAAAATCTCGCAATTATCGTTTGAAGCCGTCAACAGATGACATGACAGATTTTATTCGCAAAGTCAGCAATACAAGCAAGATGTCCGTCCTCTCTCATTCGAAAGAGAGTTTAAATGGCTTCATCAGTATGTCTTACACTGAGAATCAAACTTCAAAACAATCAAATCGAATATTCTATGATTCTCCGGAGGAAGAAATTGATGAAGCACACATCTTGATAGATTCCACGACAACTATGTGTTGAAATTTATCAATAATACAGAAACATTGAAGATCTTGATGTCTCCCAAATACATATGTATGTAGATATACAAAACAGTTATAAAGGAGAAGAGAAGATTTAAACACACCTAATGTGTATTTAATTTGTCTTATTTCCAAAACAATTGTTCGTAAATGGTGATGTTTTATCCCTTATCAAGATTTTCTAAATTAATATGTTATGCTAATTCACATCTGTGTGTACGGTTCAGTTTATTCGTTGTGCTCACCATATAACATGTCGATACCCTCCTAATTGTTGTCATGAAATTGAAAATTCTAAAAATGAAAGCTATGTACATATGATTGTATTTATCATTCAGACATTGTATTTCTGTAATTTATTTCTCTATTTATCATCTTAACCCATAGATATATTTGTAATGCAAACATGCACACTCTAAAATCAAAATTCAATGCATTAAATGAAATTTTCTATATAATAGAAATCTGATATTTATTATTCAATAAAACAAACATTTGATTTATCTTCAATTTCATGTTTGACCCTTTGATGCATATGTATTAACTGTCAGTCTGAAAAACGACACATCTTATTTTGAATTCTCAAATAATAAATTTTAAGCTTTTTTAAAGTTACCTATATAAAAATATATATATTTATACACAATTATATGTATTATATATTTATTATTCCACTCTATGTTTTATTCTTTATATGTTATCTTTATTAGCTCTGCCATTAATCAAATCGTTTTATTGGTTTACATTTTTCATGATAATCTATATATTGCATTTATACTTGTCTATTGTAAGTTTTGTATAGGTATGCTTGTTTTATGTTAAAATGATTGTTTTAAAAAAAGATTTGGTTTTAAAAAGATAAAAATATGAAATCTTACATACAAGTTTACATCCTGTCAATAACATGTTTGTAATATTTGTTCTATTAGTGTTTTCATCCACCAGTTTCATATAGGTATATAGCTATTTTCTTAGAAATGGAATTATGTGCGCCAATTGTTATTATATATGACAATGTGTTACCTGCTTAACTTAAAGACAACTTCTGAGTTCGTACTTTTTAACTCTGAAATAAGATTAAAGATGTTTATTATTATATGCTTATGAATGAGATCTATTACTATATGTATAGATAATGTTATTATTTGTTCATGGTTGTGTGCTTTTTGTCTGTACGTAACAATTACCCTAATCGATGCCTTGTTGGCTGATTAAGGAAAGCGTTTGGTACAATAAATCATTATTTTATTATTGGGCCCTTTTATTTTAGGTTATACTTAGGTATAGATAATTCACAATAAATTATAACAAACCAAACCGCAGTAGTGGTATAATTTGTATAGTACCTTTATACCATAGTCCCTTTATCAAGAACTATATTTCGTTTTAAATAATTTTATTCGTATTCATTTTCATTGTGTGAGATGTGTGATCGAGAACTTTTAATAATTAAAATACCTTCAAAAAACATCACAAAAATCTGATTTCGGATTATTCATATTTCAATTTCTCGCATGCTCTCATTTGCTCATATAGTCCAAGATAACTATAATTTCTCTCCATTTTCACTCGTTATCTAACTCTCTGACAGAGAGGTAGCCATTAAAATAAGCTTGACTGTTATTTTTAATAATTATGTCTTTAATGTAATAGAGTAGTTCTTGATAGGGTCAATTTTCTAATCATATATAAGTTTTAACACCAATGCCTTAATTTTATAATTGTCAAAATGATCAATTTCATAGAGTTAATTAAAGAAAATTAAAATTAAAATTAGTGATGCAAATTTGAGAAACATCAGAACATTATATAACACTTTTATATACATAATAAAAGATATGAATACTTTTGTTAAAAAATGCATTTAGAATCAAGGATTGTATAATTAAAGTATATCATAATAATATGATCATGAATATATCAGCCGATTCGCATCTCATTCTTTCGCAAACTCTTTAAGTTTTCGATGGTGTACGTATCAGAGTTAGATAAGGATTAAGATTTTGTTAAAAATATTGTGTAAAACTTTTTTATATATAAAGTTTGTTCTTTTTTGTTTTAATATTCTATTTAATTATTCTAGATGCTAACAGGGACGCCTTGATACTTTCGTTATTAACTGAAACTCTAAATTCATTTTGAATAAAAATTCTAAATATCATATGGCCGCTGTTGCAAATAAAGTAGTTAAACAGCTTGCTGGGAGTGGTACAGGTCAAAGTCTGAAGGATAGAGTGCAGGCAGCATCATTTAGTCTGGCTGGATCTGCACTTGGAAAATCCGTTTGCAAGGCTACAACAGAAGAACTGAATGCACCAAAGAAGAAGCATGTTGATTGTAAGATGTGGTTCGGAAACGTTTTCTATGTTATGAAATTTTAAAGGATTTATCATTATAGTTTTGTGTGCTATATTGTGCTTATAATATAATGAGGTTTATAATAAATATTTTATAATGAGGTTAATCACCATAGCTTAAAGTGCACACTTAACTGCACTTTACACACAAATAAAAATATCAAATCATATTGTCAAAATGGGTCCATTAAGTTATAGATGGAAATACTCAAACCTGATTGGTTATTTACATAACTTGACAACATTGCAGCTGTACCGATTTCCATTGTACAGTCCTCAAAATTAAATATACCATTTTTTTATTATTATTATTATTAAGTTATATAAGTTAATGGTAATCTAACATTCTGATTGGTTAATCTAGTTACTTGACTACCTATTTGTCAATGTGAGATATTTATTATTTGTAGACGAGTAAAGTTGTGAAGCATTGTAATTACACTAAAAATTTATAATCCATTTAATGATTTTTTAAATCATGTTACACTAATTAATTTATCAATAATTAACATTTTTAAGTTACTAAGTCAAGTGCAATTAATGATTAAAGATAAGATGTTTTGATTGAAATAAAAGTATTTACATCTGCCCAATATATATTATCAGAATTTCTATTATTATCTTTCAATCCATCATAATCTCTAAAAACATTATGCCATAGATGATAGTTCAACCACCCCTAAATAAATATGGAAAACAATAAAATTTAACTATTGGGTGTTAATTTGGTTGTCTTTTACTCATATGGGCATTTTCTTACCTCATTTTTATGGGATATACTTGTTAGGTCCATCACCTTTCTAAGCATGCTTAATTTATAATTATTATATTGATAAAAAATTAGCTTTAATATCTTAATTAATCATATTAGAAGATCATTTCATTAATAATGTTTATTTGAATAAATGAATTATGAATCACTTTATATTTCAATATGTTACAGAATTAAATTTAAAAATGTGTATGTACATACAATATTAATTCATTTTTTATAAATAAATATGAAACAATCTATGGATTTAAAAAATCATTTAATGTATTCAACTATAGACATATTATATTTTTACAATGTCACATACAATGTTACAATGTTAAAAAAAATTAACATTTATATTTTTTTTCTCTGAGATTTCATCAGTCACATATGCTAGAATCAAAATTAAAGATATTTTGATTCAGTATTTCATAGGTATTTTCATTTCATTGACAGATTCATGTCAATTTATAACTTTCTGACATTATTTTTAGATTTGATCCAGGCTTCACATGAGCCTAATGTTTCTATTCCATCTCTGGCAGATCATATTTTAAAGCGCTTGAATGATCCTAACTGGGTTGTGGTTTTCAAAGGTCTGATTACAATGCACAATGTAATGAATTTTGGAAATGAGGTTTGTTACAAAATTTTAACTTTATTTTATGTATTTTTAAATAAACATTGATTCATCAAATAAATTGTTTAAAAATTAGAAAGCAAATAATCACATTATTGTATTCCAAATTCTGCCTAAAGGGCATCACAATCAGTTATATTGTGGTTGTGACTCATTAGCTATGCATGAATTCGAGATCCAGAGTATGTAATGGTATGTAATGTTCACTAAGTTAATAAAGATGATAAAGTGAGACAAGAATAATTAATTTTTGTATAAATCTACTACTAATTTCCTAATAACTTTTATTTCATTTATTTTAGCGTTTTTCACAGTACTTGGCTTCTAGTAATTGTCAAATTAGTTTACCAGGATATGCTGATCGATCTGGATCTCAATGTATGTAAACTATTAAAAATAATAGTTAAATCTTTCTCTCAGAATTTTGTAGATATAACATTTGAAACTATTTTCATTCAAGTTAATTATAATTTTCCTTATAGCATAAGTAATCACTTTCTCATCTTAAGATTTAATTAACAGTCTCTGATTAATTTCATTCAAGTTTTACTGAATACATATTTAGAATTGATAGTTGATGCGCAAGTTTTTTGAAATATTGTATAAATTGTTGTACAGTAAAAGTTAATTCGCTGGATTTTATTTTAGCATTCGATATGTCAGAACTGATCAAAGAATACTCTAAATATATTCACGAGAAGACAAACACGTACAGATTAATGGCATTTGACTTTTGCAAAATCAAAAGAGGGTAAGAGTAATTATAAATAAGCTTACTATGGATAAAAAAATAAGAAATTTAAAAGTAAATATCTTAACGATTCTGTGCTTACGAAAGTAGTCTCTAAACATTAATAAATATAATTCTTACACAATTTGTTTCGGCCTATGGCAATAGGCCGTTAGCTGTTAAAGCTAAGCGAACTTTGCAGTAAGTATTATAAGATCCCTGAAAATGAGGTGTTTTTCAATACGTTATAAAATAAAATCTAAATAAATTATAAACACGAACTATTCGATTTAGCAATCCCATCATACATCTATATTGCTAACTTTGGTTTTTAATTATACAGAAAAGTACATATACCTACCTACGATTGATATAACTTGTATTCGGTTACATAGATCATTGAAAACCAAAGTTAGCTAGCTGTTATAAATTCATAAAAATTCAATTTAAAATTTGAATTCAGCTAACCACTTTTTATCTCATTTATTTTAAGGTTTAAGCTAACACACTTTTTGCCATTTTGGGCTATAAAAAATCGTAATATTAATTTACGACAAAGATTGCAAATTAAACAAATTATTACTTCCATTAATTATGGATCAACTTTCATTAGTGGAGTTGATTTTCCATTTCCATCCCTAGAGACTGTTTCTACCAGCAGTAAAGGAACTTTCCCATACAGTGGTGGATATATTATTATAATTTAATTTTTACCAGATCTATTTTATCCCAGCCAAGGTGTTAGTTTGAGAAAAAGAGATTCTTCGTTAATTTTGTTTGACATTTTTATAATTTTCGATAATTTGTCCAAATCACGAATATCCATTATATGTTGGGACTGATGCTACAGTATTATTTGGATACTTTTTTCAGTAAAGATGACGGTGTACTGCGCACTATGGCTCTTCCTAAAGTAAGATTTGTTTGCGTGTTGTAGCTCAGCGATTGAATGAGAAAAGTCGCAGATTTTTCATTGTCGTGAATTGTGACGTTATGATCTCATTGTCTCTTTCAATCTTATGATTTATTTACTACATCAAGCTTTTTATCGTTGTACCAACACTATAACTTGCGAATAGTTTCACTTCACTGGCTCCTCCATGTTAAAAAATAAATGTATTTTCAATAACGATATTTATTATATGTTATAGCGTATGTAAAATGTAACTTATTTCAGTGGAAAGAGGCGTTATGTATAATGTTTGTAAAGAATTGTTTAATATTATACTTGGTCATTTTATTTTATTGTTGTTATTTAAAAAGCAATCAAAAGTTCTTTATGTTTTCAATTCGGTTTTTAATTTTATCAATTATTTAATATATTACTTGTTTTTACGCTTGTAGTTGTTGAAAACTTTGCCAATTCTACAAAACCAAATGGATATTCTTTTGGAATTTGAGGTAAGAATTGATTTGTAGTGTGGCATTATTTTGACAGTTATTGCATATCTACAGATCTAAGCATATGACAGTGGGCTGGTGTTAGCTCATAACTGCCATGCTATATTATATAGATTTGTTGAAAATGAGCGATTTTTCGAATCTTTCTAGATAGATAAACTTCTAGTAAATGATTTGAAATTTTACATGGAAGGAGGTTTGTCCGATATTAAGACATGGACAGAGTTTCATTAAGATTGATCAACTACATCGCGAAACATGGCCGCCCGGCAAAAATTGGATTTTTTTTCTCCTCATTCTTCTTCTATACTACTAATTTATTTATTTTGAATGTTTAAAGTATGTATTCTACATACCCAGAAGCAGATGTAATCATTTGAGTTTAGTGTTCCATATCGTTTTATAACTCTTAAAGAGTTATCAAAGAGTTGAATATATATGTAAGTAGTAAAAGAATGTTGGAATGAAGATGTGATGTACCAAATCGAGAGTATTATTGTTAGGAAATTTAAAAAGCAATTAGTAGAAGAATTTAAACGTACAAGAGGTTAAATATACTGTTTTCTGTGTTTGGAACTTGTATGTATGTAATTTTCATAAATATTTTAGGCTACTCCTCAGCAGATGTCTAATCCAATTGTAAAAACAGCTTTTATGCTACTTTACAAGGATATGATCCGCTTGTTTGCATCTTATAATGAGGGCATGATTAATATGATTGGTAGGCTACAAAAATGATATAATAAATTAAAAAAGCAATTTTTTTGTTTTTGCGTACATTTATTTATGTTGATCAATTTTTGTTTGGAATTTCAGAGAAATACTTTTCCATGAAACGAAAGCAATGCAAGCAAAGTTTGGCTTTATATAAAGGTTTCATTAAGCGTATGGATAAAGTTTCAGAATTTGTTACTATAGCAGAGGTAAGAGAATATCAACTTCTGTATACTGCCCGGTTTACAGCTGTCTGTCTGATAACTATTCATATTGTTGATTGCTGCGATTTTATTGATTCGTTTCTCTCTCATTATTTAAGGGTATTGGTTGTGGAGACAAAGAAAGTCTAGGGTTGCAGCCAGTAAGTTGTTTTTTATGAATTTCGTATTGATGAGACGTATTTTTAGAATGATCTCTAAAGTAATCTTAGTAATAATATGAGCATCTCCACGACAATGAGATCGTCTTCTTTATCAGCTCTACATTTATTATAATTTCAGGTTCCTGAAAAAGTTGTAAAAGCTTTGGAACATCATTTATCTTCTCTTGAAAAGAAAAAGAAACTCAACAAGTAAAAGCTAATTGGATTAAATTTTAGGATTTCTATAAAAGTCAGTTAGTTAAGTTTAAGCAAGTCATTGTTATATTGTTTTAAGGACGAATTCGTCTGACTCTGCCAGTTCTCTACCTGCTAGTCCTGTAAAAGAAACGTGTGATAAACCAGCTGTTAGTGCTACTACTGCTAGCAAAACCGGTTCAGAAACACCATCAGACAATCAGAGATCATCCCAGCAATCAACCGCTAGTGCTATTCGCCCTCAATCGTCAGCACCTCTACGTCCTTCTTCACCTGTGCCTCCTCGACCAGTTTCTCCTGTTCCTCCGAGACCGAATGAAAAACCTCAGATAAAAGGTGATATTGAGATAGCAATAGAGTTTATGCAATAAATATCAAACCTCTTAATATTATTACTCTATTTATGAGTCTCTATGGGTTAGAACAATTACTGTGATACTGGTGCGTAATATTACGTCATCTAACATCACTGTTGAATACGCAGAAATTAAATGAATAGTTTTGATTTGATTTATAGCGACGACCCCTAGTGGAGAATCCGACCCTCCACCAATGACTCATGCCGAAACTAGCCCTCCAACAGCAGCGGTTAAAGTACAGCAGAAAACAGCCAACATTACTGTTAATGTTTCTTCATCAAGTGGTCAAACTTACACTGAGTGTACTTCTAATGATCTATTTGATCTAGTGGGTAAGGTTGTTATTTGACCAATTCAAAAAACAAGTCATGAAATTTAAAAAATGAGAATATTTAGTTTTTAACTATACTGCTTATTCTATTGTTAGATTTCGGTTCTGGTACAGAGGCTTCTCCTGCTCAAGGGAATAGTTCTTTCAATCCTTTTGCTACTATTGAAGATCCAGCAGGTATGTGTTTGTTTGTTTGTTTTATTATCTCGTATGTGTATGTTTGTTGTCAATTAAACATTTAATTGCAATCATCAATTATTAATAATTTTTCAAGATGATGAACTCGGCCTACCAGCAGCATCTCCTCTCACTCATGATGAGAGTCCAGTAGGAACTCACGAGCCTAACACCAATACAGATGCAGAAGGCAATGATATGTGGCTGGAGCATCACGATATCATTGGAGATGGTATGGAAAGTCTTGCTTCAATAGCCGAGGCAATGGTGCTCAATCATGCCGGTGATATTCCAGGTACTGATGAGAGCCAAGAAAATGGACTAGAAGAAGCGTCGGTGGCTGCGGATAGCCATCCAACTCAAGAAGATAATGAAAGTATGTAAACATTCAATTTTGACATTCTAAAAGGTTCATGCAGTGCTGCGCAATGCTGCGCAAACTGACTTGTACAGACCAACTGCACAGATTTATTTGTGCGTGTTAACAGAGACTTGAGGTGTGTCTAACCCGCAGGAAATTGGGCGGTGACTGAAAATTTAACTGATCCTGTCGCAAAATTTAGCTAAATTTAAGCGTGTGAACGCTGTTTGCGCAAACTGTTATTGCTTTAACCAGTTATTCATAGGCATCGGACTTTTCGTCTTCTCATGAAAAAAAATAGTGTGTCCGATCTCTATGAATTCATTCAGGTTTTCACACGCTCACATAAATTTGTGTACACACCTGACTTGTACAGCGTGTAAACCCTTCATACCCACGCAAATAACTTTGCGCAGTATTGCATGCCCAAGCCAACTGTACACATTTATTTGAGCGTATTCTTAATAAGCAACTATCAAAACAGCTAAATGTATATCTATGATGCTGTTATTCTGTTTCAAATTGATCGAATGGTTTTCTGTTGTTAAATTTTCGATTCTATTATTATTCGGGATGTATTTTTAGAGGAGACTAATCAGGAAACTGCCACCTCTAAATCTAAAAAAACTGAGCTCCAAAATAATGATGATGTCACTGATTTATTTGGTATCTTTGGAGGTCCTGTTGATTCCTCTCCAGTTCTGTCAAGTATTTCAACCACTAGTAGCCCACAACCTGCACAGCCAAAAGCTTCATCGGGTGAGAAGAATTTTCCTACGTAACAGAATAAATTGATATTACGCTCTGTTTATTATGTTAATAGACTGTTACGTTTTAGCTTTGAACGATATATTCTCGCTGGATCCATTTAGCAGTAACTTCGTCAACTTACCAGAAGAATCTACCCCTAAAGTTGTTGGTAATTTAAACATTTCAACTTAATGGAGTATTAAAGAAGAGGGTTTATTTCCCCTCCTTTCCCTTATTAAATGATGTGTTTCTATCTATCTGTAGTGGATCCTCTAGAAAAACTCAAACATGTTTCCAATCATAATACAACCGCGGCAGCGTCGCCAGCTCGTCGTAACCAACCGCAAAAGAACCTTTTGGACACTGATCTTGATTCAACTCTTGCTTCTCTGGCCGGCAGTTTGTCTGTATCTCCGACAAAAACTAAATGGGCGCAACCTATGCAGGTACTCTTTTTTTAATTCTCCTCATTTGTCTGCTGTATTGCACTATAAAGAAATAGTAAATCTGTTGGATTTCATGAAGGTTCCATAGCATTTGTAAGAATTTTGAAGCTCTATGCAATATTTCATTCCCGAGAGTGAAATATTGAAACTCTCGACCCCTGGATTGGTGGTCAGGTCAAGCGTTTTAACCATTCGGCTAGCGCTATCTACAAAAGAATGACAATTTGCAAGGCTTCTTATACTGCGTACTAATTCAACTGAATGCTGAATCAGACATAGAGAATTACTTAAAGCTTGAAGCAGTATCGTACTACTAACAGTAGGGTTGAATAAACCACTTCACACTGCTAAAGTGTGACTCAAAGTCAGGATAATATCAGCACAAACGCCCAGCTAAGCCTATAACGAATGAAATTGAGTTTGCCACTGCCTTTCTTAATATATTTTAAGATATGTAGTACAATCTCTATACAGTGCTATGCAATATTTCATTCCCGAGAGTACTTCACACTAGCAGTGTGTTCAAGCTTTAAATAATCTCTATGTCTGATTCAGCATTCAGTTGAATTAGCACGCAGTATAAGAAGGCTTGCAAATTGTCATTCTTTTGTAGAGAGCGCTGGCCGAATGGTTAGAACGCTTGACCACCAATCCAGGGGTCGAGAGTTCGAATTCTGGCTAAGTACTCTCGGAGTGAAATATTGCATAGTGCTGTATAGAAATTACACTATCTTAAAATAATTATAACAGCAGTTGGAAAGCAATATCTTGTAGACATGGTGTATTTCATAATAAACCTCTAATAAGCTTTTTTTCAACTTCATTCAATCAATTCTGTAACATGAAGTATGAATGAAACCTTTCGTTGTTTATAATTACTTTAGCCCACTAAACTCACTGGTGGTTCTTGCTTCTCTCATGGAGTTAGTCCTGGCCCCACAATCTCATGGAATGCCAACAAAGACGTATGTTCTTGTATTTCTATCTAGCTATGTGTACAAATTGTAACTGTTTAACCAGTTGTAGCGTGCGAGGGTTGAGTGGAAACCAAATCATTGCGATCCGTCTCTAACTGGTTAAATAGCTCGTCGTTGGGATTTTATTACTGATTGCTCTATATCTTGATATCTTTTAGACTAAACCAAAAGAAAAAGAACCAGAAAAGGATCCTTTTGGTGATCTTTTTGGATAGCGAATTGAGAGAACAATAGCAAGGAGATTATCTGCTATTTCATATATGACTACCGACTATAGATAGTTTTAGATTTGTAGTTTTGCATAAAAGACTATTTTTTTTAAACAGTTCAGCTTACTTAGCCTATATTTAATCATTAGTTATTTCTACTAGCTTCTCATTCATTCAAATTATATTAAATCGAAAGGAATGCCAATCTTCAATTGAATGTATTTGTTATGCTGTGTAGTATACATTTAATCATTAATTATTTGAAACAGTCTTAGACTATATTTTCATGTGTTATTACTACATATTATGATGCTATGATATGAATTTTCTTTTCATACGTAGGTATTTATTTATAGTTAAATAATAGTAGTGACTCACGTATATAGATAGTCAGTAAAATATAGAAAGATTCTACAAATAATCATTTTATCGCATAATAATACAATATTACATTCCTATTACCTAGTCGTGTATTTTGACTAAACATTTTAACACTCTCGCTAGTAGTGTGTATATGACCAATTTATAGTTATATAAGTTACTTTAGATCACCCTTTCAATTTCTATTTTGTGTGACATCTTCAATTAAAGCTTACGTATGCATACATCCATTGTTATTTATATTTTTATAATGTTGTGTGATAATCTAACCTACCTTTACTTGTTGTTACTTGAAATAGTAATTTAATCTTACTTTTCATCGCTAATATCTGTTAGATTATTGTTATAGATCATGGCTTAATTGTTATTCTGATTATGCAACCAACATTCCTTGCTTATAACAAAATTTGAATAGAATCGGAAATGTAAAAGAAAGAATTTAATTTAATCGAATGTTAAATTCCCATTGTGCCATGATATTTTAATAGAAATGGAAAATACTATTTGAACTCTGCTCAATATTGATTTATTGACGTGTAATTTAGATCGGTATTATTCTGTTGATCGCATGATGTTGCGTTAACAATTTAAATGCTCACAATTGTGCATTTATAGTTCCGAATACTATTTGATATATTGAGCAGGAGAGAATTTAGTTTTTTAATTTCTGAATACATTCCATTTATTCCTTATATTACCTATCTAAATTTTCTCTGCATCCATCCAAACTCGTACTTCTCATTACGAAACAAATTGCTGCATTCGAATTCTATGCAATAGATTCGATTAAGGAAGTTACTGCGCATATCGTTCACTAACTAACATGAAAGAGTCATTCAAGGCTATTTATTATGACTTCCAAGGGAATTATTCATATCGACTGCTTTCTATTTGAATATAGACAGGGAATTTGAAGTCTATTCTGTAAATTCTACTGATATTGGATGTGTTTTCCATTTCCATTTCTATTTTAATAAACTTGAATGAATGAATGAAGAATATTTTTGAAATCTATGTAAAACTCAAAATGCCTATTTCTTCCCTTTGAAGAATTTTATTGATCTCTTATATAACGAGATTTTTTCATATCCAGCATAATTGACGCTCCTAATATCGATTACCTAGTATAGTTAACTTTTCACTCAGAAGGAGAAGGTTTTAACACTTTGAATTAGCGCAGCTTGCTGTATATGCCTGTCAATGTGTCTCCGCCAGAGTTGCCCATTTTCTGATTAGATGTGTATAGTTCTATTGTTTAAGATGCAAACAAAATAATATGTTAGAAATCTGATGAGACATTAATTAGATTTATGTTGGGTGATGTGTTTGCATGAATAATATAGTCGTGCTACTTTTAGTTTAAGAAATTATATTTATAACCATCTCGGACAGTAATGTAATCCGTTACTCTGATCACATTTCAATATATGACCATTTTCGCATGACACCATATTTTGGGGTGTAATCCTATGACTATACTTTATCTTATAGATAAATATATGTGATGCAATCATGTCTAATATATTATATATAGCGAATCATAAACTGTTATTTACTCTTTAAATTTGGAAGCCATATTTTCACATTCTTTCATATATAATTAACAGATTCATGACGTGTAATAATATTAGTGTAGAAATTGTTTTGTGTACCTAATCTTAAATTAGCACTTACCTAAACCTTTACTTTGTATGATTTGATCTATTACATATAGGATTCAATTTCTCTCCATTTACGTATCGAAATGATTCTGCTAAATCTATCTATTATCATATTCTATGTTCTATATTATTATATTTGCATTTGTTTTATTATGAATATAATTACCATAGTTTTACATATTTAGTCATGACTTTGATTGATACTAAAAACCATAAATATTTGTCTCAATCACTTAAATTGATGTGTGAAAATCTCTAATTCTTCTCGTATAAATTAATGTGTAGCCGTGTTGAATATTTCGATTGTCATTCAATATTCCATTTATGTTTTGATAACATTAAACTTATACGTACCTATTAAGCATTTATTGTTCTCACTCATCTTCAAAGAAGTTCTTTGAAGGCTATAATTAAAAAAAAAATGTTTTAAGTTGTATATTTTAATAAAACTCAAATCAGTTATCATCATATACGTACATTTTTGAAACGGATTCGCGTTCAGATTCACCGAAGTATGGTAGGTCACATTATTAGAGCGAATTTCAAATTTGCATTTAAATACTATTAAAAAATGTCGTTGAATGTGAGATTAATAAATAATATTTAGAAATATGTATACATATATTTTTTAATTTGTGATATTAAATTATGCAGTAAATCTTGTATATTACAAATAATTAATTATTCAATGAATTATATTGATGTTAATATAAAATAAATAAATATTCACGCATTCAAAAATATATATTAAAGTAGTGTTCATGGATGAAGTAGTGTTGAATCCGTTAACTATAGCTACACGCATTCAAAATGGTTTATTACATACTTAGATAATAATAAAATCGCTTTATTTCCTGTATATAAAATATAAATAGGAATAGGAATAAATGATTAGAATTATAAGGAT
>JAYMFX010033675.1:3082-15109 GCA_036784945.1 Monocelis spectator
TCAATAATATACTCACACTCACTCAATAATATACTCACTCAATAACATACTCACTCAATAACATACTCACTCAATAACATACTCACTCAATAATCTACAAATTACTGAATCTGTAGATATGGTAATGTATTTATTTATTTAATTAAAAATAGTTAATGAATTTTTGTGCAACCCGTATTTTAATTGCTAAAACTTCAAATTATGAGGTCTTTAAAAAGTTCGTACATATCCTTTTTCTTATCGTATGTGTGTCATATTATATTTATTTTAGATTAGTAGTTCCAAACTAATAAGATATTTTCTAGAAAATCCCGTGCAATATAACTCGATTTTTATTTTGAAAGTCGAATTCTGTATTCTGTATTCTTTACTTCCAATTATAAACACTTCCATCTAATCCCTCTTTAATTTAAAACACAAAAGAAGCTTATGTTTCAATGCATCATAAAAGCGCACATAGCAAAAAGATCCAAGCTATGAGGCGAGAATTCCAGGATCGCCCTATGCTTAAATGCATTCTGTGCAATTTATGTTGAAGTAATCTCCAGTACCCACAATCGATGCCAAAGATCTGCATTCAGTTGTTGATTTAAATTTGAAAATTGTCTATCGAAAACAGCGTATCAATAGTGGATGATTGCACTGCTACAATAATCCTCGCTAAGAATAAATCATTGACATTTTACAGTCTGAATTTTACAGTACATTCTCAACTCGATCAATTTTAGCCATAAATTCTACTCTCCCAAAATTGATGTATTGTATGTAATTAGATTTCTGGAATCTTAAATGCTACTATAATCTATTTCAAAATGGTTCACAATATATTACTATTGACATTATAATGACTTTTATATTTCGTCTATACATTGCTTGTTTATATTGAGCGGATCTGATATGAGTCAAGCGATATCTGCATTAATGATTAAAACACTCCTACAACAACTATAATTCGACACACATTCTCTAGAAATCTATTGATACAATTTTGATACTTTTGTTCGCAACTGTATCTTCGATTTTAGTAAAGAAAGTATTTTACGCCTATTTTTATTCAATATTAAGCTATAAATAGGATAGGATATATTATTTTTAGACAAACATTATTTTTATAGATGTTTTATATTAATATTATAAAAATCTCACAAATTCTCACGTTTTTATGCAATATTAGATTATAAACTCTGCGTAGGTAAAATAAGATCGTTTTTGGAATTTAATTTTAATTATTTGGTAATTAAGTTTTAAAACTATAAAAAATCGTTTTCTAAAACAACCGAATAACTATTTCATATTTGAGATTATCAAAGATATGCTTGTGGTATGTAATGAAACCATTATATTATGATTATTAAATCGAATTGTTAATTATAGGGTTCGACAAAAAAATTCATAAAATACAATAATAGCAATTAATTAACTCAGTCACGTCCAACAAAATTAACCAACACCCACCAACTACACAAGCTATCATCAACCGAACATAAAATTATTTGTTATGTACAGAAATAATACATTTGTATACATATATGCACTGCATGATTGACAGGGGAATAGTTTATATAATAATTATATAAAGTTTTGTCGAGCTAATTTTGTAATTTGTAATTTTAAGTTGTTTTGAAATATAACTCAGGGATATAACTCACATTTTAATTGGTTTCGGACTGTAGAAAGACTCATAAAATTTGAGACCCGGGAAACACGCATGAAAAAACGCCTCGTGTCAAGACAGCCTTACGAGAGAGATAAAATGACTCACGCAAAAAACCTATCAGTGCTATAGTTATAGATTAACAAACTTTCGAAAAGTTTCAGCTATATTTTTTTCCCAACTACAACCCGGCAAAAAACAGAAATGTAGTAAAAGGATAAGAAAACATTGCTGTATATTACACTTTGAAAAATACTAGTTGTCTATTTACATTTCAAAACTTGTTTTCTCGCACGTTTTTCTATATTATTCTCGGTAAAAATGTTGATTGTACTATGCCTGCTTTAATAAAGTTATCGCTCCAGAATAATTCATGGAGGATTTACATGATCAATAAATTATTAATGAATGATGAACACTTTAGATTTGGATAAACACCCATGGAATGAAATTTTTATGAAAAACTGTTATAATTAGTATAATTTACATTATTTGAGCGAAATTTGAAATTCCAAATTACGTGTTTAATTTTATTAGATAAAGTCGAGTAAATAACTAATTTTAAAGTAACTATAATTGCCAATGTCTATGCTGTAATATTGTCGTAATTTTATCTAAAATCTGCAAAATCAGAAAAAATCTAAATTTATATAATTATATTATTATACATTATAATTGGTAAATTGGATATCTAATTATTTCAATTAATTTTCATAGGTATTATTTTCCTATGCCCATGTACCTAAGGATAACTTTGATTCTATAATTTTCAAACCAAAGTGCTCATCATACATGAATGATACATATGGTTTCTATGAACCTGACACCTTAAATAGAAATATTTTATGGTCAATAATATCAAGCATATTTGGAAAACCAAACAATCTATTTAACATACATTATGTTAATTTCATTGACTTTTAACTTGATATTGTATTTAATTGTTCTGTGACTGTAAAAATTATATGCAAATGCATTTCTGTTTTACATGAGTTAAGTAAGGTTCTCTTCTATAGATACTATTTTTAATATGGATTAAAATTCTTATTTATACAGTTCAATTATGCAAGAATATTTATAGTTGAACTATTAAAAAGGTCCACAGAATAATTTGTCTCAGTTTTTTTATTGTTTTTCATAATAACATTCAGCAAATTCTTATTGTTAAATTGTTTGGATTAAGACAGTTTCACTAAATGATTTAACTTTATAAAATTAATTTTAATATTTCATCCAGGGATACAAAATCTAGATATTTTAGATAGACTTTAATAGGCTCCACTCATAATTCTGCTTTGCGACCCCCTTTCTTATTTCTTGATATTTTTGCCATTATCATTGACGGTGTCGGTAACCCATGTCACCGACACCAATTATAACATATCTTTTTTTATCCTTAGAATGGAAACAAATGAACTAGTACCTCTGCACAAAATGATTAAGTACATAGGTAGTTAAAACAATTAATTTTAGAAACAACTATATATAGTCGCAGTATATATTAGTACATTTAAAATATAATGGGATCACATTGTTCTTTAGAAAATATGCGTGTTATAAACAGTTTAAATAAATTTCTAATTCATAATATATACCATTGATTCAAAACAAGGTACAAGTTCACCCTAATTCCTTAAAATACATTTACCCATTTATAATGACTGTACAAGTCACAGATCATACATATCATGTGTTTTAAGATGCATAGGAGATAGGAGCATGCTTTCTTTAGTAGTTTTATTAAACTTTTTACCACAATAAAAGTCCTCAGATACAAATGGCTCTAACTATACTAACTCAGTAAACTACTATTTCTCTTTCATTGTCTTCATATGCAGCAGCTATCTAAACCTGATATGTATAGGTACATATTGCTATCACAACCACTATCATCAAAAGAAAAATTCTGATTAATTTTGTTGCATGCTTACAATTAGAATTAAATAATTATATTACTTAATATTTAAGATGTTTATTATTTTATATTTTACAAAGTATTTTTATTAACTTAAAAGTTCTATGAATGGTGTTTTTAATTTCTAGATTATGTCTAAATTTTTTCAACAAATCAGCTCTAGTGAAGAATCTGGTGATGAAGATTATGAGCCAGCAAAAGTTGAAACAAAGTTAGTTATTTACAAATTATTGAATTTATTTTATATAGAATTACATGTAATGACCAGTCCATTTAAAAAATCAATAACATTGGACTATTTATTGGCAACAACTGTTTTTCAGAGGAATTGATATTAAGCCTAATTTCTTTGTTTGATAAAATGTTAAATAAAATGTTTTGATTTCTTCATGGTTCAAACTCAATCCAATTATTTTTAGAAAGGTTCATCTTTCCAGTGAAAGTGAAGAGGAAGAACGAAGGGTTGTGAAAAGCACCAGAGATAAACGGTATGAACTGATTATTGATATTTTAATAACATTCTCTTCCCATCTACAGGAATGAACTCAACACTACTGTCATGTAACTTTTTACAAATGTTTTAATGATAGAAGTTATGTAAATATTCTTAAACTTATATTTGGATGTACTTAAGACACTGTGATATTTTACTTTAGCTTTGATGAAATGTCAGTTATAATTAAGAATATTAAGAACCACAAGAAGATCAAAGATATATCGAATGTTTTGCAAGGTAGAAGACTTGTCTTATTTGTTGATATCCGAATATTATCCATTTCATGTCTTTGTTTAATTTCGAAAGACTGATTATTCTGTGTAAATTTTATTTATCAGATTTTGAAGATCTTATCAAAACTTATGATAAATCTAAAAAAGTGATTGAAGATCCGATGCGAGGTACGCCCAAATTTTATATTAAATGTGTCGCTGATCTTGAAGACTTTGTTAATGAAAGTTGGGAAACTAAAAAGTCAATGAGTAAAGTTAATGGTAAAGCGCTTGGCATTCTACGACAGAAAATAAAGAAGTATAACAAGGATTTTGAAGAGAGAATTAAGGAATATCGAGAAGTGAGATATTTGAAAATAAAGTATTTTATTGTTCAAGATTAAAGTCGAAACATATTTTCAATTACATTATATTGGGGTTTTCGTTTACATCTTTAGAGTCCAGATAATTATGAAGAATTTCCCGAAGGAGATGTAGTCGGTAAGTATTTGAAGTACTTACTGTAATATTTTCTTAATGTTATTAAATTTAGTCGTTAATGCTTAGATCCATTCAAAATCATTTTCTGCAAATTTTAGTCAAACATGATGAAGGAGAGACAGAAGATTTTCAAGAAAATGATGACGACTTTTTGAAACAGAAATCACGAACCAAAGCTCAGAAAGTAATTCGAAATTTTATAACCTCATAACTAATTTGCATCGATTTTTATTGATTTTAGAAAACAGTTAACAAATCAGTTATACACACGATAGTTATTGTATATTGTTTCTTTTCTAATATCCATCTCCGTCTTTTTTGCCTGGTCCGAGGCCTTTCCGTCGTTTTTATAAGTTAAAGAATAACTTGCTAGAGGTCTAGAAATACTTATGTCGTTATTTAGTTTCTTCGCTGATCTCTAATGAGCATCTGAATACTCTAAAGCAATTTCAAAGATGTTATTATTGGGAATATTCTCATTCTATTATTCTGTGTTAATAGGAGGAAGAGAGTAGTGATGACGATGATTCTGATTGGCCATCTTCCACTGACGATTCCAGCTCTTCGTCTGATGATGAGGCTTACAAGCTCGATCCATCTGCCAGATTTTTGAAAAAGCCCGAGGGAACACAGAAAAAGGCAAAGGTAAGCCATTCACCAATTATAAATAAGCTCAGCAGCTCGAATGCCTGCCTGTAATTCGAGAGGTAGCGGGTTCAAGCCTTTTAGATGTTCAGTCCCAGGGACACATAGATAAGTTTCTCTTCCCTGTTGTTGTAAATATTACAATATATAGGAAATTTCTTTGTTACTTATTTGTGTAAACATGTTTATTGTCAATCAAGTATTTTTCTTACTTGCTTATTTAATTGATTTCAAGGCAGAAAAGCCTAAGAAAACGAAAAGTACCGCTAGTAAACAAAAAGCGGAGGCATGGATATCAGTCGATCGTGAGAAATCTCGAGTTTTTGAAAAGGGACAAGAAATCACGGCAGAGGTTGTAATTAAGAAACTTTTAGAAATTGTCGATAAACGCGGTAAACGAGGAACTGATCGTAGCGAGCAGGTCAACCAATTGGCTGAAGTAGAGACTAAAATCGGTATATTATGACATTTCGATAGAAAGATATTATCATTGAGGTAAATTTTCTAGTTCTCCTTACATTAAACTTTTTTTAAACTTAGGTGAAAATGAGCTGGGCTTTGGATTGCGGGCTAAAGTTCTTTTTCATATTATATCTGCGGTGTTTGATCAGAATATGAACTTAGCCAGCAGTATGAAGCTTGAAGTCTGGTCTCTGTAAGTAGAAAATAGCATACTATTCATTTCAGTTTGTAGTTCTATGTGATTTGTAACTTCAATCAATCTGTTTCATTAACATATTGTGGATATGATACGACAGCTTTTTGGTTTATTAATTGAAGGAACGTTACCTATCTCTCTACATTGCTTGACTTGCTTGAAGAAAATTTGGACTTATTGACTGTTAGTGAAGATATCAAAGAAGAAGAAGAAGAACTTGAGGTGAACCAGTAATCCACACTTATAAGTACAGTAGATACTTTTATATGTAGTATTTTTAAAAACGAAAAAACAACTGTTTTTATTCACTTTTAATGTAGACAGAAGAGAATTAATTCAATATCAGATATCTTTTCTTTATACTGATTTTAAAAAAACTAACAAATGAAAGTCATCTACGTAAATTCTTATATCCATCCTTGTTAGAGATAAAGATCTGAATCTCTATTCATTACTATTGCATAATATATTACGGGTGAGTTTTCTTATTCAGGAGCCTCCTTACAGCATCAATGGTTGTATTCTGACTCTGGTTGAAAGAATGGACGATGAATACATCAAGATTCTCCAGAATTCGGACGCGCACAGTGTAGAATACATTGAGAGGTATTGAATTCAATTTGATTCATTTTTATATTTAGTTACAAATCCATTATTATTTATAACGAAACTGGCTCAAAAGCTAAAATCAACACAACAACAACATCAATCAAGTATTTGATCACCGGTTGATGCATTGTTTTTTAGACTACAGGATGACATCAAAGTGTGTAAACTCATTGATCGCTTGTGTGAATACGCGGAAAAGAAAAATATGGGCGATGAGTATTTGTGTCGAGCTTATCTTCGAAAAATTGAGCATCTTTATTATAAAGTAAGCTTCGATTTCCTTCAATTACGTACAATGTGCAGACTAGCAGAGCAGAGGAGAAATAACTTCATAAAAATGCTTTTTATATTATACTTCTTTTCTATTTCAGTTCGACCATAAATGGGCGGGTGATGTTGAAGCAAGTAAGGCAGCCGGAGAGAGTATTCCCATCTCTGATAGTTTTAAGGAAATGGACAAATACTGTCACTTTATTTACGCGCGTGATTTAACCGACCGTATCCGCACAAGAGCGATTCTCTGCCATATTTACTATTTGGCGTTGCACGACTATTGGTTTAAATCCAGGGACCTCATGCTCATGTCGAACTTGCAGGCGAGCATCGATCAGGCTGATATCGCCACCATGGTCAGTCAATTCAATATTTCTAATAATCGTATTTATGTATATGGACGGATGAACTTTTGGTTATGCATTTTTGAAATAAATAATTTTCAGATTTTGTACAATCGCGCTATGGTTCAGCTCGGTCTCTGCGCATTCCGGAAGGGTTTCATCAAAGAAGCTCACTCTGCTTTGGTTGATATGCAGAGCAGTGGCAGAGCGAAGGAACTCCTCGCGCAAGGATTGATTCCCACTCGAGTTGAACGCTCCGCCGAACAGGAGAAGCTTGAAAGGAGACGGCAGGTGCCCTATCACATGCATATCAACTTGGAATTGTTAGAATGTGTGTATTTGGTGTCAGCCCTGCTAAATGAAATCGCTGGAATTGCTGGTATGGTGTTCTGAGATTTAAGTGAAATAAAATAAAAATAACGTTTTAAAATAAAATCACTACTTAAGTAGTAATGTTTCTAAATTTTATTTTGAAAGAATCGATAAGATTGAATGGAATTGTTTAAAACGTAGTATTTTTCTATGATTGATTGATTGATTCTTTTCTTTCAGCGCATGAGATGGACATGAAACGGCGTATGATTAGTAAGAATTTCCACCACGTATTGAAAATCAGCGAACGACAAACTCTTGTTGGTCCTCCTGAAACTATGCGGGAGCACATTGTTGCCGCCTCGAAGATGATGCGAACCGGAGACTGGAAGTCTACCGTGAACTTCATCATCAATGACAAAATGAATTCTAAGGTATACAAAAATATTCTGGTGTCTGGCAAATCACTGTGTTAAATTCCTTCTCTGAGTATTTCACATAAAATGCATTGTGCGTTTTTAACTGATTCAGGTTTGGGATTTATTTTTTCAATCGGAAAATGTGAAATCCCTTCTGATTCAAAAGATCAAAGAGGAAGCGCTTCGAGTTTACCTGTTCACGCACAGCAATGTTTACGAATCGATCAGTTTAGCCCGTCTGGAAAGACAATTCGAGTTGGATAAGACTGTCGTTCACTCTGTAGTCAGCAAGATGATTCTGAATGAGGAGCTCATGGTGAGAAATTACTACTCTTATCATTCACTCGAAAGTGTTTTTTCAGAGTTCATGAAGAACCACAGAATCTTTATCTCTATCCGATATTCTGTGATGAAGTAGAGCAATACCATATCGTTGTATTCCAATTATTTAGGCGTCTTTGGATGAGCCCAGTCAGTGTATGGTGATGCATAAAACTGATCCCGCGCGAATGCAGCTGCTTGCCCTGCAATTATCAGAGAAGGTCAATGTACTTGCTGAGTGGAATGAGCGATTAGCCGACAATAAAATGACACCCCAGGTCTTGCAGAAAGGTACGGTCACGCATCCATCTTCTAGCTGTATTTATTTATAATGCACGATTTTAGTTTTCGTATGGACTCATGGACTGAACTGGTAAATTCTTTAACATTTTAGGTACCTATAATCAACCCAATCAAACGAATTTCCAACCCCGTAAGTGATATTTTAAGAATTTTCTTTAATTCACTTCTTTAGATTTTGTCTTGTTTATTTGATTGATTTGTTTTAAATTAATATTGCTCTAGACCGAAATATTTTCATCAGGTAATGTTGAGGGGATTTACTTTTTAATGAAGTAAAATCTTTTTACATATCATGTAAATCTTCTCATGGGACTATGCAATGGGTAGATTTTTGATTTTGTGATGTTCCATAAGTAATGTTTTTAGAAATATGTAAACAATTTATTCTTCAAAGCTTTTAAAATGTAAATTTAGTTGATAAGAGTCGTTTCTATGCATCTTTCTGTACTTATGGAACATCATCCATCCATAATGGCTTTTGTTTTTATCAAAATTGAACCTTCTTTCATAAGATCAATTTGGTGTGTGGGATTATGGGATGATGTAAAATCTTCTAAGTACTACATATATCAATCTCTCACTCACTCCATATAAATCTACATATAACAATAATACTGTTAATATTTACTTGCTATATAATTCTCACACATAATTGTATTGATAATTTCAAGGTGTTGGGGTTTTCTATACATTTAAAGATGCATATTATCTCATTTTAGAAACGTGTGTCTTATTCAGAGACAGTTAATTTGTTTATTTGTAAAAAAATAAGAACTTGATAAATTAGAACTATGATCTAAACAAGGTTTTTTTGTAAAATGAATTTTTCCCAAAATCATAACATCAAATTTGCCTTTTGAAACCTAAGTCTTTTTGCCTTTTTAATTTACATATGAAACTATCTTTCTTATTTTAGAACGACGAATGAATAATCGCTACGCAACACCTTATCAGTCAAATTCCTATAAGAGAGAATACTGATTTAAATTTGTGTACTGTTGGTCTGATTAGTTCTTTATTATTTGTATTTAAAATAATATATTCTCGTGTAATCAATAAAAAAGTTTGAATTAAATATTTGTTTTAAATGGCATATTAAGCTAATAATTAATTTTATTGTTGTTGATTACAATACCTCTTCCAGTGGAACCCCCCAACAATTAATTTCTAATGTCTGAAACCAATTTGAACGTATGTTTTGAAAATAATACCTATACAACTGGATTGATGTGCCTGAAATAAAACCGTCTTGTGTGGACACAACGTTAAGGTTTGATTTGTTCGCCACCATAGATAATATCCATGAAGTACTCTGTTATAAGCATCTTTAGATTATACTTTTACTGAACTAAAATATTATACCGATAATAATATATTTGTTTGTTAATGTGCGTCAGTTTTTATGTTGAGATTTAGATATTAGCTTCTTAGTAAGTTACTGCAGTTGTTTTCATATTATAATCTAATTTGATATATAAATTAACAAATTTCTTTCAATCAACTGCAATTGCAAGTTAATTAAACCAAATTGGTGTAATTTTATTGATTGACATGTAAATATTGTTAGACATAAATTTATGTCATTTACTTGACATCTTTATTATAATATAATAAAGATGTCAAGTAAACGCTATGATCTTAAAGGTTTGTAAAGTAACAAACCAATAATTATTCTAAAATGTATATATATTGTAGCCCAATTGATAACAGTGAAAAGTTCCAAACTGCGGTCAACCCAATGCCAATTTGGAACTATTATTATAATATAATATAATTCACACAGCTTGTTTTGAACTACCAATACATTTTACTAACAAACTAAATTGATTAAAGTACATTTACTAATTATATTTGTATTGAATTATTTTTTATAGAAATTGAAATACATGATTTTTTAAACCTGTTTAAATGCTGCTACATTTAGACAATATCATAGGTCCTCTCAATTTAATGCAATTGAAATTCATAGCCAAGTGCAGTTAATTTTTTATTCTGATTAACTAGACATTCTAAGACTTATTAAAAAAATAATTTTCACTGCTTTCACAGATTTCTAGCATGTTCCAATAATGGAATATTGGTGGCTACTCCAAGCTTATTTTCTGAGTTTACACTCCAGATGCACTCCAGGCAAAAATTATCATTAGGGTATTAAATTAAGTTAATGTTACCTATTATTAATTGAGCTTATATTTTATGATTCTAATATAGGTAATGCTCATGAATGCCTTCAGATTTCTAATTATAAAGTTTGTTACACACCAATATGAGCCAAAATAACTTTATTCAGGGACAGCTGTTATCCGGATATATCCAGATAATTTGATAGAAAATGAAATGTGGTTACTGGCTATATTATGCAAAATGAGCATACATATTTTTATAAATGTATGTAGTTATTTCGGCTGCTAAAATTTAAAAGGATCTAAGTCATTATTTTTTTGCTATTTTGGTTATTGGCATTATAATTTTTTTTTCAAAATTTTTCTGCCATATAAACATTTAAATATAATAAAAAATGTTTTTGATCTACAATTCTTTAAATAGTACTTAGTACACTATTTTTTTGAAATATTTTTCTCTGCACATGAAAATTTGTATGCAGAGAATATTATGCAAAATTCTCTAACAGAAGGTGATCAAGATATCTTAGTTGGTGGTCTTTCGATTTTAATAATCTGAGATATGCTGATGACACAACTCTTCTAGGATCTACTTTTGAAGAATTATAGTGGGATTGAATGGACACATAAAATCTTTTTGAGATTTACTGGAGCTGTAAAAGTTTAGCTGATAATATTCTATTGTACAATAGATTATTCTGATTATTTCTATCTGGTTTTTGAAATTTAAATCACACTCCTATGGATCAAATTTTTGACATAAACATTTTGTTTTTTTTCTCGATATTTTGGCTTTTTTCTCGTTTTACAAAATGAAAAGGTTATAAAATAAATACCGCTTCTTTTAAAATTTTGAATTATGAAAATTTATCAAATGTTAAAAAATATAATAGTTGTAAAAATTTAATTATGAATTTATTGATATAAGTATAAAAACAATTATATATTAAATTGCTATATTAAAACAATATTATTACTATAAATTGTACTGAATTATACCTTTAACATATATATACTATAATTTATGACCATAATCAAAATGATAATAAACATGGTGAAGTTAAATATACTTGAGAAATGTCTAAATGTATTTTAAATAATGCATGTACATTTACAAAGGGGTGTGCATGAAAGATTTTTCTTTTTACAGCCACATGCGTTTGGCGCACAATTCTTCAATGTTGTAGCAAAGCATCTTGTGTGGGTGGGCAGTATGCAATATTTTGGGTTTTCTGGCAAAAT
>JAYMFX010033786.1:0-15106 GCA_036784945.1 Monocelis spectator
TAAGACTTTTTCTCTGGAGTGACAGTCACATTCATAACAAGGCGTGACTCACCAGACTGGTCTGATTGGTCTGCCTGTTTTTCTACACTTTTCTTTGTATTGCCGTCTATGAAACTCCATCTTAAATTTGGAGTTTTTTGTCCTATCGCTGAGCAAGTGAGTTCCGCTGTTGTCGGCTGAAGGTCAATAAGAATAGATTTTATTTGAGGTTTTGGGCAAGCGATTTCTTCTGGCAATGTTTCGGCAAGATTTCGTCCCTCTAAACGCATGGGGCTCGAACAAATAATTTTCACTCCGCGTTTTTTAGCTTCAACAGAAATAATCAAACTTCTTAACCAAGCTATTGAACACGAGCAGTTGATTGGATTTTCAGTGAGATCAAAAATTTTGGGCGGCTTATTGAATATCTTTTTAAATCTAGGGTCGATATTAGTTATGGAATTTTGACTAACAATTAATGTATTCAAATTCAAGTCTTTAAATATTTCATAATCAATTTTATTAAGATTGTTGCTACGTAAGCTAAGCGATTCGGTACTTAGACCACGAAAAGATTCTTTATTGAATTGGATGCCACGATTATCTTCTATATGCAAAGTATTTAAGATTAAGGCGTTGAAAGTTCCCGGATGAATTCGAAGCAGGCGATTTTTTGACAAATCTAAATAACGAAGATATCGAAAGGATTGAAAGGTATTCGGTTTGATTTCCTGTAAGTTTGAATCAGTTATTTTCAATGAGAATAATTGGGTTAGTCCAGTCATGTTACTGTTGTTAATAATAGGTTGGGTGAAGGATACTCCACTGATGGAGAACTTCTGGATCGAATGGGGAATATCAGGGATTTCTTTTAGTTTGCTTTGGCTATTGCAGTCAACAGATTTCTGAGAGCACGCACAAATCTTATAATCACAGACATCCATTTGCATCGCGAGTTTGATGACTGCTAATAATTGAAGGATAGTGACCAATAGCCTATGTTCTGGTGGGAGCATATTTCTATCTAAAATATTAAAAGTATATATATATATATACTATATATGTATCATATAAAGTTCAGAAACTAAAAAACAATGAGCTCTGTATCGATTAGATGAATTCCATTCATTCATGAAGAACGAAAGAACTTTTATTAGCAGTTATAGTCATCTGAGACCAGCCAACCAATCACTATAGCTCACAGATTGCGTAATAATGCCGGAAGGGACAATGACAGAGAGATTTTAAATATGCTGACCTTATACATATGATAGTAAATTGGAAGAAAATTACATTTTATAAATTTGACGCAGATTACCTATGCATTTAAGAGTGCTAAAGATTGCCCTTAGCTATCTAAATTTTCATTTAATTCAGTGGCGGATATAGCATCTTAATGAAGATAACTTTAAACAAAAGAAAATTATTCTATTTAAAAGATAATGCATATAATGGGTGGCCCAGTGGCATTATATTGAAAACAAAGCGTTTCCGGTTTCACATACGCAGTAATAGAGATTTCAAGTTAGGTTCAGGTTTGCGATGAATTTTCAATTCAGAACAGTTTAATTACTAATAAAGGAAATCAGTTGATCCTATAGCCATTGCACGAAGTTAAATTAATTTGCCTCATATCATAACTTATATTCTCGAGAAGATAACACCAGGGATGCCTGCGAACATACTATATAATAATAGGTATAGTTCGCAGGCATCCCTGATAACACCTACCTATATACCACCCCTAAATTGGACTATATATTTGCACAACTCATTGAAAAAATAGAGCCCGAAATGCGTTAAAATAGTGATTAAAGGGCGGTTCATAAAGCGCTATAACAATAAAGGTCAATCAAAAAGAATCTTCTAGAACTCGTAATTAAGATGGAAGTTTAAGGTGAAGGTATTTCGGATGGAGGTCAAGTTCATCCGCTGCTAGGATAACTTATATCTATAGATATAGGTTAGGTTATCCTATAGCAGAGATTGGGCGAAAGGGATTCTGGACCACCTGTGCTAGGGTAACCTATATCTATATCGATTCCAAATAGAGCATAAGACTGGACGGGCGACCAATTTGATTTAAATATAACTCTTTTGTTGCCCTAATCGAACTTTTGAAAATAAGTTGATGTTAAACTCCATTAACTATACAACCTAAAATAAAATTTGATTTGATAACGTATTGATTTCCATACAATTAAATTGTTTAAAAGTGTGGGCCTTGTTTCCGTATAATTTAAATGTAGGAGTACCTATATACTATTGATTTAGCTCTGTATGCTGCACTAAACACTAGAGGTCGCGTGAATAAACTCAAGAGGGTCTTTGTCTTGCTTGACAGTTCATATTAAAGGCTACTTCACTTGAACATTTAGAATAGTAGTAGTTTTATTACGGGGTTGAACACAGCGTAAAATTGTAGGATTACTTCAAGTGCCCGAGTCTTGAGAGTCAGAGAATTTAATCGACTGATAAAATTACGAATCCTACAGAGTTAATAGAACTATAGGTAACTATATAATGTAGGTACATATGCCTCCATGACAGGTATATGTAATATAAACAAAGTCCTGCTATTATTATATTTGACTTTTGAGTTGAACATCAACAAAACCGGCCTTGCTCAAAAGTTGTACTTATACATGGAATTTATATAACTTGGAGAAAATAAAACTCAAATTAGAGTATCGTTTGTTTTAGACTATATTTATTATTTTCATCAGCTTTTGAATTAAACTTTAAAAATATATGATTAAGCAATTATCTAGTAAGTTGGAATAATTGGATCTCGTTATCTAAGTCATCCATATTTTATTTTAGTGAGTCAATATTTACATTTTAATACTATCGTGAAGTCTATCGGTTAGTGAAGGACATAGAAAATATGGGAGATATTGTACACATTATCCAATTACTGAGTCGCACATCCAGCAACATTTAAAGTAATTTAGTTTGTCAATTAATTATATCATTGCCTGATTACTGGGGCGGAAAACAACAGCACTACTATAGAATGAAACATTGTTTCAAGCAATAATAAACTTGCTCATGTTCACTCACAATCATTCATTACAAAAATAATCAATCGGAGACTAAAAAAAAAATAATAATTGCTATATGAAAAATAAAAAAATCAGTTGGTTTTTTTGTTGATTGGTGCCTGTTCATTTCAAATAATAATGATGATGATAATAATAATTTCATTTTATGTGTAACATTCCTCTAATAGTAGTAGCCACTGGTTACATATTATAGGGACTATTTCAATTCCCAAGAGTGTGGCAAAATATTAATGTATTCTTCTTAGATGAATGGATTTGACTTTATAGTTTAGTTGTATAATGAAGTCTTTTTTATTCAGGTGGTGGTTGTGTTGGTAGCATAATAGAGAGGTTAGTGCGGCGGTGGTAGGAGGTATACATGGCAGATAGAGATGATTCAAACATATAGCATTGAGAGAATGCCGCCGATATTTCTATAAGCGAAGTAAGTAGAAGCTGACGTTTGATTTATAAGTCTGGCTCACCCTGTGTCTATCAGAATTGCTGCTAAGTTTTCAACGGAAACACAAAAGATGATGTATGATGCGTATCAGTGACATAGATGAGTTCCCGCGATCTAAACTAAATGCCACGCCAGGTTCCTGAGTTATAAAATCTCAGATTTTGGTGATACCCTACTTATGGAGAGCAGACGTCTGCATGTCTCTCCTGATGTGAAAGAGTGCCTGTAGCCCCCAATGATGCACTAAATCACATTCCAAACTTTCTACACACACAATCATAATTATATCTATGGCTCTCAGCAGTGTGAAGAAGTTTTATTACGAGTTGTACAACTCAATTAAAATATTAGCAAAAACTACCAGTTTTATCTTCAATAAAATCTCTATAGTTTAAATGAGAATTCTCTGAAATTATACGCAGCAAAATTTATTACGAACAAAGAAGGCAAGCCATATACCATGCCCGCAAGAAAAGAACTGCTGATAAAATCAGTTAATTTCTTTCCTCGTAAAGTTTTAAAATCGCAGAATAAATTGAACTAATAAAGAAAACTTACTGTAATCAATATTGCAATGAAATGAATTATTTTAAATCTCATTCAGAGGTATAGCTTACATATTATGTAGTTTCATTTAATATTATGCAATAATTGCAAGTAAGATTATACGTATATAAAGAATAATCTCATCTGTCAAGTCACAGACAACTTCTTAAATCCAATTATAAAACACACACACCTCAATACTTGAATACAATTAATTCTTCATCTGTAGGCGTGTTAAATAAATTATTGCTTCATAATATTATCTCTTGTGAGTTCTTCTTCAACAATAGAAAGCATAAGATATATCGCTGAGAAGAATCTATCATAATATAAATTCATTGTTAAATGTGAATGATTCTAAATGACTCAATGCTATAATCATACAACTGATCGAGACGAACAATTTAGATGTTAGGTATTAATGCATCTTAAGTATAATATATAGGTAAGATGCATTTTTGATAGAAAAGTGAAGTGAAGACTGCGAAGTTAGTGTTCAAATGATTATTAATCTATATATAGATATATAGATTATATGTACCTACATATTAATTATCATACGATATATCGTATACAGAGGATATCATAAAATCTTTAACGAGGTAAATTGCGTGAATATGTACAAGTATAATGTTCTGTGATTCAGCTATGTAGGTACTATCTATAGTATTGTCTTTATATTCTCTATTCACAATGTTTTATTTAGTTTCAGTTCGGATAGCTTCCCCGCGGAGAGTGGTATGAATGAATCGCTCGCTGCTTGCTGGGTACACACCCATTGTTGGTTTGCATTATACCTATAGAAAGGATTTAAATACACGGAATAATATGAAAGCTAAATATATATTCACAAGTTATATGACTCGACGATTAGCTATAAAGTAATTTGCACAGGATACAGAGGATATCATAGAATTATGTATGTATATGCACTACAAAGAGTACAAACTCTAATCAAAGCTATAAGATTCGTCGAAAAGTTGTAATTTATCATAACGGCAACAAAAATATAATTTATTATATGAGACACCATGAGTCAACCTTGATTCTCACAACAGAAAGATTCTATAAGATTCTATATTGGTAACTATAATGAGAATATGTATCCCATATGATGCAAAATAACTATTTCATATTCAATCTATAAGTTAGCTCATCATAACGGCCTACAGCTATGCTATATATAGGTTATATAGTTGAAAATGGGCGATTTTTCATATCTCTCTAAAGAGACCCCCTCAAAACCAAATGATTTGAAATTTTGTATACAAAGAGTCTTGTCCGATACTTAAGACATGGACAAAGTTTCATTAAGATCGATCAATTCGCAATCTATAAATTCATAAATAAAGAATTCTGTCAATTAAAGATTTCCCTTCTTGAATGTAAATATTCTTTTTTGTTTTAACATTTGTCACAAAAATTGCAAAAACTATATGAACTGAATTCTTATAGGTAAATCTTTCTTTATTGCTTATAAAGTTGATGAATATTATCATTAATTATCTCCCAAATCAATCCGTTTGACTTACATAAGTGACTTTTCAATCAATAAAATAATAGACCTATAGCTGTGCAGATAAATGTTTAGAATGTCGTCAACCAAATTTTTTTAAATTTCAATAAAATGTCTCAATAAATGACTCCCCTGAACAAACGTGAATCAACAATCCAATATCCAATTTATTTTAGGGGAGCCACAACACGAGAGGTTTACAGTACCGTGTGTATGCTTCTATCTCTCTGTTTAATTAAAAATACTCACACTTGATAGAAACACATCTGCAAATGAAAACACTCCATGAAAGTCTCATAATTAATTTTCCTTAAATGAAAACAAAGAATGGCCCGATACCCAACTGACATATCTGGTTATATTTGACATGCAAATGATCAGAGCTGATATTTGTCAGACGCTATACTATATATATATATATATATACTATATAATTCAAGGTAGCGTGAATAGTAATTAAATGAGGATGATCTCTTATCTTAAGGGTTCCTGGGATAATACAAGCTATATGATTTAACATGGATTAAATCATGAAATCTGGTCTATATACCAAGCACTCACTAATCAAAACATAATATTATAATGCATACATATTATAGACGAACATCTGCAGTTAGGAAAGAAATTTGCAAAATGATTTTTCAATTGCAAGACGGCATATTTATTTGTGCAAGCAATTATATCATCAGCAAGTATGGTATATATACATAGAGAAAAGTATGTTCACATGTAAAAAAAACCCTTTCAGTCAAGCTGTTCCTCCCCTTCCCATACTTGATTTAGATTAGGTGTGACATATTCAAGCGATCTCTAGAGGTTATAGGTATACAAACGGTCATCATGAAAGCGCAAAGATTAAATTTTAGATTAATAATAAATTGATCAAAATAAACAAATCGAAGCCTATATTTCATTTATTATCGGTATTAATGCTTCAACATTCATATTTATTCTTTAGCTTTTCAAATAAGCCGATAATATACATTGAAACTCAATACCTCTTGAAATGACACGAGTCATTCATTCAATTGGGAATTTCGTAAAGCATTAAATCTGGTTGACTACTATTATGTATTACTGTAATACAATTGCTACTCTGATGGAGACAGTGAAAAAAAGATAAGAGGTCAAAAACAAACTATAATTTTTGTTTAAAAGAGGGAAGAAAAATAACAAAGGACGCTTGCCTTCATGATAATTATTAAATAGCAGATGACACTCTATGGATGACACAGATTAAAAAACTTAGACAGTCACTCGGAAAAATCGAGGTGATGTGATTCAGTAGAACAAAGCATTTTGAAATAAAGGAGAACATTCAAAACAAAATTTGAATTCATTATTTAGAGATGAGGGATAAGGGTAGAATATGTTTGCTGTTTTACTCGTGACTGACTCAATGCAGGGAGGGAATCATTACTTCTATTAATTATAATAATTCAATCATTAATATATTCGAGGAGAAAATTCCTGCACTGAAAAATAATTGATGAAAACATATTCAGTAATTTTAAACTGCTAAATGATTTTTTTATATATGGCCGAAGCAAACAACTTTAATCCAGCTTTTTAAATTTTAAATTAGCAAAGAATTTAGGATGAGATTCTTTCATATGGTTATTTTGCATTTAAAAAAGAAAAAATGAAGCTGGTCGTCTATTGAAAATGTCTAAACTAAAATACCCATTAAGTTTTATTAATGTTTTCTTAAAACAAATCTGTACCTAATAAAATCTATGAGGCGTTCTACCATTTTTTACTAACAATATATGCTAAGATTACATTTGATTTTGTAATAATCTTCAGAACAATTTTTAG
The DNA here is from genome assembly GCA_036784945.1 of Monocelis spectator. Lineage (NCBI taxonomy): Eukaryota > Metazoa > Platyhelminthes > Proseriata > Monocelididae > Monocelis > Monocelis spectator. The sequence continues at coordinate 7,367 of JAYMFX010033786.1, forward strand.
CTCTTAGTTACCAAAAATACCTTGAGGATATGCTTGGGGTTTATAAGTTTATATCACTCACGTATGTAAACAATAGTTATGTTTTAAGCTATAAAAACATCATGTCTTTATAATATATCATAGCAAGCTTCCATTTATAAGTATCGCTGATAAAAGGTGTCAATCTAATCTATAAGTAACTCATTTCATAATTTTCAATGACAGTTGATGGAGCATCCATTTTTATCATTAATTTCAAGCTTTGAAATTGTTTTATTGTAAAACTATATATGCCAAATCAATACTACATATGTATTGAAACAAATTATCTTATATGTAGAATGAAAGTATATAGTTCTCTTTCTATAGGAGTTGGATTTAATTGTTACCGTAAACAACTGACAAATAATCGCTGAAGAACTATACAGGGCATGGTAGCCCAAATAATCGCCCCAGAAAAAGGACAAACATTTATCATAGCTCTGATTATCTGATATTTTATCACCTGATCTTGAGTCCTATATTCATTGTTATACCTATTTTCTAAATATACCTAAGTACAAATGGCTAAACTAACATAGAATTATATTATTTCATTTGTGTTTTATCGGTGGAATTTTCAACAACCAACACAAAAAAACTATTAAAGATCGATATATTTTTATAATTACAGTATAGTTCATGCTTAATGTAAGCGCACCCAAAATTATAGAGGTTGTGTGTGGTTAAGTTAGCTGCTAGAGACTGATCATTAGCGAAGGATAAAATTACTTAATTAGCTGGGGAGTTGCTTTCTCTAAACTGAGTCACTTAGTCCAAGATATTTTCTCGACGAATTGATTTTAACAAAATCTTAAAATACACATATTTATATCATAGAGACTGCGAACTGAAATAACTCAATCACAAAATTTCAAAAACAAATTGAAGAGCTAGTATAGCTATATCTTTCTTCGTAAAAGCGATTCAATAACTTTATATCAGTAGGTGCAATCCATTTGGTGAGCATATTATTGATCTATGACATTGTGAAGAAGCATTTTTTAGAAAACATAAATTTGAAAAGTTTATTAATTATAAAATATCGTAGGCATCCATCAGCTATATATAGCTGATGTCGTGTAAAGAAATGGGAGCATTGTTACTCATTCAATTAACAGGAAAATTATACATTGCTGTTAATTGTATAATTTACCCTATTATCTACATATACCTATAGTTCTGAATCATGAAAAAGCATTTAGTTAAAAGCATTCTGAACCAGATAATCAGTTCTAATTATCAATTAGTGAGAGCAATGAAAAGACAAGAAGTCTGAAAGATCATTTGGCAGCTAAGGATAGGTATTTAACTGCAATACAATCCTTAAATATTGTAAATATTGCATTAGGTATAGATAGGTAAAACTAAATGATTTTTCAATTCTTAAAACATGAAAAATAATATTTTATATCTAAGCCTATATGACAATAAGCTAGTTAAAGCTCATAACGGCCTACAGCCATGCTATTATATAGGTTGGTTGAAAATGAGTGAAATTTCGAATCTCTCCGAATATCGAGACCCCCTCTAAACCAAATGATTCGAAATTTTGTATGCAAGAAGTCATGTCTGATACTAAGACATGGACAAAGTTTCATTAAGATCGATCTACTACATTACGAGATATGGCCGGGCAAAAATTGCATTTTTTCGTCATTCTTCTTCTTCTTCAGACTTTTTCAGACATCGATAATGTGCCCTTAACCTTAACCGATTTTAATGAAATTTTGTACCAAGGGATAACTCGCGACGGGAAGTTGAAATCCGTTGTCCATTTTAGTGTTCGGTTGCTAGGGAAGTCGCTATTGCCTAGCAACGTGTTTTTGCCTTTTTAAGTTTGTTACATATATGTATATAAAATATTATTATTACATACGTATAGGTATGATCTAGGTACCAATTATTTACTATATGTTCAGTATCTAGGCCTCAGGCCTCAAGAATAGGTCTATCATCTTCTATCTATAGTTTTATATTCAAAATCAATTTTAAAACTCAAGTTAGGTAGGTAATTTCTTTAGGTATGCTTTTGCGGGAACATTATTAATATTTAATTTTAGCAATAATTGTTTCATAAAGAAACTATTTATCATTCTCGAGAATTATGTAAGGCATTAGATTGAATAGAATCAATAACTGTTATTTTTCTAATAAATCATGAATGAGGACATGGGTTTTAGAACGCTTGAATTTGTGGATTTAAAAATTTTATAAGTTAAAACGACAATAGATAAATGCACTTACTTTTGGAGCAAATTAATCCATAAAATATTAAAACAAATCCAATTATGATCAAGAATAGTCCTTTGGGTATCGAATGAATACTTTCTCAGTTAATTATACACAACAATAGCTACTCATAATAATTACAAGTCTGTGAACACAGAGCTCAAGTCAACATCTACCAAGTTCTGATTAAAGAATCAATATGCGTTTCTTGTATATCATCAACTAAACCTCTGCCTCAACCTGCCAATCACAGCGGCCTCTTATTTCAACATCAGCCAATCATCAGTCAGACAGCTGATAGGTACAACATATCTGAAATTGGGTTGTGTTGTGAAACTGTGTTGAAACAATTAGGAGCTTACATATGATGCGTGGATTGTCATGAAGCCAAAGTGATATCTGACTGTCTATCAAACAGTCAGATATCATGTAATTTAAAAAAAGCATGAGAAATAGAGAAATGTTAAAAATAACAAATTGAGAAAATAAATTATTGAAATTTTAAAATGTTTTATGCAGACGAAAATCTGAAAGATAGGTAATACCTACGAGTAAATTTTAGGTATCTATTAATTCATTTTAATTATAGGGCTTTCTCGACTTTCTAAAAATTATCCCACAAGCAAAGCCTAACACGAGAACACTTTCGGATTCGTCAGGTTAATCCTAGAAGAAAGCACTTGATCACAATACTTTATGCTAACTATTCCAAGCAGCAAAACACATTTTAAGGTCAAAATGATACTATTATTAGGTATACTGATTGCTATGGATTAACTGAAAGGACTTTGTAGTTTTACCCTAACCTTTGAAAATAAAACGCTCTCAATCAATAATAGTCTGACTCAAGTTAATCAATCGATATTAGAGTAGGTAGTCTGACTCAATGTCAATCAATCGATACTATCAATTAGGAGTAGGTAATCTGACTAACTAAATCAATAAGTAAATCAATACAGGAGTATTCTGACTCAATAAATCAATATTAGGAGTAGTCAATAACTGACTCAATCAATAAATCGATTCACTAAATTAATCGTAAAGTAATCACAATTAATAAATCAATAAATCGATACAGTCTGACTAACTAAATCAATAAATCAATATTAGGAGTATATAGAAGTCTGACTCAATCAATCAATCAATCAATTTATACTGACTCATTAAGTTAATCAATCGATAAATGTATATATGAGTTAGAAATAAGATACAATCAAAAGTGAAAAAGTTAATGCATCCTACATTTATTTAATAAAAGAATCGGTAATTTAAAATTTGAACTATTTTCATAATTTTTTTATCAAAATAAAATGTTTAGCGGCACAATAAATTATAGCTATTAGACCGTGTGGATTTATATGAAAGACAAACCATGTAAAATAATTTAGTTTTTTTCATGATAGCAAACCCGACTTGACCTCTAAAAAATCAATAACATCAAATTACGCGCTATAGGAGTATTCATCACAACATATATAAGCAATATTGAATTTTTGTTTAAAAGGTTTTCACATTTGGATAGACTTAACGCTTGAATTTTTAAATATCGGATATTAACCACAGGAAGTTCAGACAACATTTAAATGGGAAAATAAACAATCCACGCAGCATTGTTTCGAATTTTTGTGTGTTATGTTCAAGTTATTTTGTATCTAATTCATGATGATATAATTTGATTCTTTGTTGATGGATAGTTAATATGGTGTAATATATTATATTATCCACCAACAAAGAATCAAATGATGAACACGATGATTTGTTTGATTAATGAAGCATAATTGAAATAGTTACCTAAGTGTCGAGACTATTTCAATATAAAGTTATACCGATGATCGACCGCAATTAATTGGAAAGAAAGAGGTCGTTGTTTGTGCCTTTGGTATTTCTATCTGCTAAATAATTTCAACAATTTATTCTGTAGCTCTATATGATCTGCAATTTAATCGCATGAAAATCGGGTTATCTGACTGATATTTTATCATCGATTCGTGCAATTAGCATACAATTATAAACATACGATATTAACGTGAATTCAATCTTGATATGAACAAAAATCAGGCCTTTTATTTCATAAATGAAAGCCAATATAGACAAATGGATTGGCGCCTTATTAGAATTTTTGCATTGTTAATAATCCGATGTGATCCAACATCATGTGGCTGGGTCGCCATAACCACATGCAATATCATCTCGATTCATCAAATGATTAATTATTGTTCCATCAAGGCCATAACATCTGCGTAACTATATAGTAAATATAACATAGGTATATACATAGAGTTTGGAATACATTATAATAATAACATGTTATGGCTATAAACAATTCTGTCTTATCGATTATACCTATATTAATTATAATTGATTTGATGATTGACAGTTTGCAATTTCAATAAAGAATGTGAAAATGAAAAATATAAATGTTACCTAAAGCTTTCCATTAAAAACTGCGGTTTTTAATGTTGTGCAGCTCTTTGATGCTTCGATTATAATTTATATTTTAAATGCACAATATTATGTAAGACATGATGTTGTTGGATTTCCGGAGTTAGGGATCTTTGATTGACACTGACAAGGCTATTAGGATTCTTTAACGTCTTGCTTTGTGTGAATATATCAAATTACGCCTTCAATATATGTATGATATTTTTGTTCTGCAATATCATCGTATGCATATCGTCGATTCCAGAGTTAATATGGTTTGAAGTATTTAAGGTTTCCTTGAAGTTTTTGCCGATATGATTGTAACATTGGAAAAATTGACAGCTCACAACTGGCCCAGTGGAAACAGAATCACTACATCATCTTTATTATACACATAGCAATGATATAGCGTGATTGAGATTCAGTAAGACACCACCCGACAGAGAAGAAAAATGCGTTCGATGCGTTATACATGAGTCATCATCATAGAAGAGTTTCATCATATATCTATAATAATAATATCTACAAATATACAACTTTTGTAATTTTATTCCTATATGTAACAATGAAAATGTAACAAAAAAAACAATGAAACTTTATTTTATTCTTTCTATAATATAACTTATTATATAATATTTTAATTATAATCTTCAATGATTCTTAATGTGTGAATCATTGTGGTGTAAACACACACCTTCTGAGAGTTATTTGTGTTTCAATTCAACATCAGTTGCTCACTCACTCGCTCACATAAATCTTAAATCTTACAGCTCTCTAGCTATACATACATATATATATAGCTATTTAAGTCTTGGCACAGATTCACATCTCAACCATGTCTCAACCCTATCCTCGAGAAATGCATTCATATAATATAGCTTCATATATGGCATGTGTGTCTTTGTTTGAATAATAGAATTACCTCAATTGAATAGAGTTTCAAAAGTGTAAATCAATTGATCGTATTTTCACATTAACAAAAGAGACGTTATTAAAAAGAATCACGGTATAATCAAAGTATATGCCCTGGTGAAAGTGGCGAGATGTTAAATATTCAAATGTAATTTATTAATATAAGACATATTATAGTTATTACAGAAGAAATCTTTTTCATTCGAAGCTGGACAATGAAAATCTCCAACTATATATATATATATACAATATCACTAAAATTTATATGACAACACACTCAAAATATTTTTTATGAGTTCGTCAGTCAGTCTAGAGAAAAATTATTGAAATATATTTCTGTTGAGTCAGCATCCATCCTCCTGAAATTATATGCGGCTAATTAATGACTGTGCACCTTAATTGTGAAGGTTACATGGTTTTACATACGATAGTCAGTTATAGTGCTTTGTGGGTACTACAATGACATTAACTTACAATGGGCGCACTGGACCGGTTGTTAGCACGAGGAAATGCAATAATGCCTAATTATGTATATCATCAACCAGGCTATCAGTGGAGACAACATGAATCATTCCCTCAATATCTCTCTATAGCCGCAGACAGACGACTTATATTGGCGGTACTTCATTTATCTGCTTCACACGATGTCACAGCATTCTCCATGAGTCACGGAAAATTTAATGATGAGAGAGGACTTTTTACAATCCTTCTTTTCAAATACATATAGTTTCTGCGTAATTGAGTTGTATCATATAGATGATATGTATAATAAGTGTACGAAACCCGGAATACACAACAATTTATCTATATAATTGTATACAATTGTTCATTTTAATTTCTTCCCAATGATACATTGGATATCTGAACTATAATGACTGAATTCCATTTATAGAATTAGTCCATCATGATGAATTTGCGATATTTTCGTTTTTCTTTGTATCTGATAGCTCTGAACAATCCCATTATATCCCAGCCTTATCATCAACAAAATTTAGCAATATAGCAGTGTGTATGGTTAAATTGATGAAACATAACTTACGATTTGGACGGATAAAAAGACAACTTGGAAATTCATGGATTCTATAAAATTACAGAAACTATTTTTCAAACATCTCTATTTTATAGTATATGATTATGCATGATGTTATTATAATACTATGTGTAAAATTAAGTTTGTTCTCATCAATTTGTGTGAGAAGAGAATTTGGAGTGCAATTGAAATGTTCAAATTCTGGATCACTTTTACGACAACAAAATATGTTTGGCAATATTGGATGATTTGATATACAGCACCCAATCTGAGAAATGATTCATGAAGACAATTTTCATATTTGAAAATAAAATTTCTATGCATTACCTATAAGTAAGCGGCCTTAATACTGTGCAATATGGAGTAATTAATTATGACAATCTCTGCATATGATTATATTGAATCTGTCTATGAATTGGTGATCACAATCGCCAATTCAGCATTCACTTCTCCTCCCATTCTATAACGGAAGTTCATTAATTCGTTTGAGATGACTGAATACACACAGCGGTGATTTCACCTGACAAAGTACATCGCAGAGTACCGCCTTACATTATCATTCATCATCATCATATCCATTAGAATTAATTATTATGCAAAATTTTAATGAGGAATTGCATTTGCTGAGTGAAACATCACTCCCAATTGACATTTTAATAAAACCGATTATGTTGAGGATTATGTATTACCGTTTGCATCAATTCACTTGATTGAACAACCAAATGAAAAGAATGAAATATTGTCGTTTTTAAACAATCGATGTTTCTGCAAATTGAAACCTAATTAACAGCCAAAAATAATATTTGCAGTATAAACTGGTAACAGCTTCTGTTTTGAATATCTATTTTTATGCATTGCTGACTTAGAAACACAGAGTTCCATTTACAGGTAGAGAGATCACTCACTAACTCGCGCTATCATACGAATGCAGCGCTGCATTCGTATGATATCTATTGTGATGTATCATCACTGACTGGATGAATTTGAATATCTATTGTGATGTATCATCACTGACTGGATGAATTTGAATATCTATTGTGATGTATCATCACTGACTGGATGAATTTGAATATCTATTGTGATGTATCACTGACTAGATGAATTTGAATATCTATTGTGATGTATCA
>JAYMFX010033897.1:0-15100 GCA_036784945.1 Monocelis spectator
TAAATTGTATCCGAAGAAATTTTCTCATTTTCTCTACTCATAACCCGGATACGTGGAACAAATTTACTTGTATAATCATGAATAACTATATTGACAGGAGTAGGTATATCGCAAATCCACTGACTAATCTCTGGGAGTTATTCTGTAATGGGAGACACTTTTAAATTCCTCAACGAAATACATAGATTGTCCCCCATTACAGATTGAACTTTTTAATTAAGACAATCTATTTCGCGAGCCTTTAACAACGGCTCTCTATTAGGTAATTGCCTGCAGTAATCATATATATATATATATAGCTAAATGACCAAATCGTCCATTTTCAACCAACCTAATGACCGCGATTTTTCGAATCTCTCTAGAGACCGGACCCCTCTAAACTAAATGATTCGAAATTTTGCATGCAAGGAGTCTTGTCCAATACTAAGACATGCACTGTAAACAGAAAGTAGTAAAATTACTGTAAAAATTGATAATTCTACTAATTGTGCCAAAAGTGCTAAAATATTATTGTATCTATTAGAGGCTTGTTCTTGAATATTGTGACTATATATATCAAGTATTTTAGATAATAGGAATACCTAAATAAATATCTCAAACACAATACAGTCATGAAAGAGTTCCTAACATCGAAGATTAATTTAGTTAAGAAAGACAATATTTGTGTCAGAAAGCAATCTAAACTATAAGTATTTACTTTTTCATCCATATTCCCTAAAATAACGAGTTTTATTATTGGAATTTTATTTTGTAAACAAACCTTGATAAAGCTTCTTATGTAAACCAATTTTGATTTTTTTCCATCATTTTTTCGTTAATTGTTTATCCATTTGGTAAATATTGACTCTTTTTATTCCGTTATACGTCTAATATTATAATAAATATATAAATAAAATTAATTTTATTTATTCTAAATTTTAAAAGTTTACTCACTGTTTGAGTAAGTCCATTGCGTCCTTCAATGACATAAATCAGTAATGGTAAAAGTGACTTCTCCATTTTCGCACAGAGGGTATTTAAGGCAGGGTTTTCATTTAAACCCGGGGAGTCCACAATATCGAATCCATTCTGAACTATCGGATTCGTAGTACCAACACGAATTTCAACAGAAATCACTCCCTTCTTATTTCGGTCTTGAAATTTCAAGTCAACATCTTCATCACTGACGTCAGTATTGATATCAATTTTAATTAACTTCGAATTCTGCATATGAGCTACGAATTTCGTGGTACTGTGAGTTACATAGGTCACACGAGCAGTTTGACGCATCACTTTCTGTGGAACAATACGTTCCTGAAGAATACAGTTGATTAATGAACTCTTCCCAGCTTTTGTTTGACCCACGATTGCAACGCATGGCTTTTTGTACACTGCCTTATCTGACTTGTATCCCAAGGAATATTTAATGCTTTCAATTTCACGATCAGAAATGCTTTTCTTTTTACATTCTTCTCTTAATATAGCCAATTCTTCTTTTGTAATATCTTCTCTTTTTTCGTAATCGAATTCTTCTGGTTTTTGTATATTCAATTTTCGAAAGAGAATCTCATTCACCACAGATGGAGTTGTACTTTTCTTTTCTGACTGGAGTTGTTTAAACTTATCTTGATATGCTACACAAGTATTGTCACATTCTTCTCTGACACTTTTCAATATTTCTCTATTTTCGAAGAAATTTTCTCCTGCATACTTTAAAGTTTGAAAAATAGAAAGGAATTCTTTAGGTTTTGTATCCGCCATTCTGAATTGTTAGGTATTCTACGACAAATTCATGCTATTTTACTTCCAGGTAATATTCTAATTTCTCTTATCTGGTTGCATTGACATTCAGTTTAGTTGCAAAAATCAGTTGCATTCTAGCTTCAATTTGTCGTCAGCCAATCATGAGCGAGTTGTTTAAGAATAATAAGCCAACGAGAGAAGCACGAGAAATTTCGATATCGATTGAGCTGCTGTGTACCAGATAGAGGGTATTCATGCTTTGTTACTCCATTGAATGAAATGATCTATTATGAATCGATTCTACACCAATCAGTCACATTTTCTGATGTCAAATTAATTTCGATTACAAAGCATACAATTAATTTAAACTGGATAATTTGACATTTTCCTATGAATCAAATATACTAAATATTACAATTGGTTAACTCTGTAAAAAATCTTTGTCCGAACATTTTCTACACAGTTATATCTTATTTTTCTCTTGATTTAATCCGATTAATCGAATTTTACCCATGATTCTTTTTTGTATTTCTGAAATTTTATCTGACTATATATGTTCAGATTTTTTCTGATATAGTATTAAAAACAATTTGAATGAGTCCGTAACTTTATTAGGTACATTTACATAGGTATTACATACTCTAGAGAAAAATCTAAATACCCGAATAAAGCAGAACCGATTACACACATAGGAGCCAAACTTAATCTCTACACTATCCCTCCAAGTTTCATGCTTATAAACTAGGGTTCGGACAGAGTGTCCAAAATAGTGTCATTAGGATTTTCTGTAGTAATCTAAATATCGCCTATAGTCTGAAAACTTCAATATATTTTAAGATGGCTATACTATGTCTTACCACTTTGCGATGGCGTCATGAAATTTTAGTATTATGTGGGCAGAGGCATAGAGATCCAAAGTTTGCGATCGAACTTGTAGATTGTAAGTTTTGGTTTCTCTATTCTATAGAATATAGAGAAAATTAAGTAGTTTTGGACATTTTCGGTCATTGTGTCCGAACTCATAGTAGTTATATAGGCATGAAACTTGGAGGGATAGTAGTGAGATTAAGTTTTGCTCCTGCGTGTAATCGGTCTTTTTTTAAAGTTTTGGCTCCTTGACCATTGTGGTGCTTTGATTTTTCACATCATAAATTGTTTTTTAATATATTTTTATTGCCTATGATTCAATCTGTATTCTCTAGGAGAATAATAGAAAATGTATGTAAGCGGGTAAGTAGGTATTGAATATGTAAACGGTTATTTGTTGTATATATATATTATAGCTTTAATTCAATTAATGAGTTTGTTAAGATCGCAAGAAATACCATAGACCTATCGTAAAACTAACCCTGCCTAGTAAGCGATTTAAATTCACAAAAAAATGAAAATTTATGATAGAAGCATGAAATTATTATTTAATAAAATGATTGCATGAAAATAACTCTATGAGAGATTAATTAAATAAATTGATGACAAAGCGAGACATTAAATAAGTATAGGCATACATAGGTAATATATAGAATAGAATAGAATAGAATAGAATAGAATCAAAGAGTAGGATGAGATTTAATATTCAAGTTTTACACTTTCATCATAATATGTACCAACCAATTAGTAGATGATAAAAGTTGATTGTCACACAGATATGATATTTAATACATATGAAATGTATGTACAAAAAACACATATTGTATTGAGTTAATATGATAATATCTAGGTACGTATAGCATGTACATTTAACATTTCAATATAAGAACACTTCACAATGAGGATGTAGTACAAGGATGAGCATTAAAATAAAAGATGTATGCACGGAATAAGGATAAAATGTAAAAATATGATTATTTTACAACACCATATCTTGCTCTTATCATATAGTAATTCACACAAATTAACAGGCCATTCATTCATTCATTATAAGAACAAAATAATTATTTCCCATAAAATAATTACGATTCAAGAAAAACAAACGAAATAAAATATTATTTTTTCCTTAAGAAAAATCTTGAAATTATGAAATTATTATTATAAACAAATAATGGAGTATTTTATTACGAAAATTATTAAAGAAATTACAGTAAATAATAGTTTCATTGATGGAACGCTTACTAATCCTATACATACTGGTTAATTTAATAAACATATAGTGCAGACAATTTTCTACTTAAAAGTAGTAGAATTAAAATGATTCGATATTTAAAAATACAGAAATTAAACAGAAATTCTCTTTCTTAGTGAGCGTAGATTTCTCACTGGATTTTTCGGTTGAGCTTTCTTAACATTAGTAAGACTTCTTCGAGTTGACAAAACCCTTTTAGAAACAGTGATAGGCTTGGTAGAAGCTGTCTTTGCAATGGATTTTTCCTTATCGTTAGTTTCCAATGGCGGTCGATTTTTATTCTTCTTTTTATCAGTTGGCTTTTCGGAAATCTTTTTTCTATTCAGAATGGGATCTCCCGTCATATCGATGTCAATATTACGACCGAGAAATTTCACTGTTATCTTTTTACCGAACTTACTACCAGTAGTAGAATGATCCTCTGGCGATTTATCCTCAGCATTAACCTCTTTGGTAACCTTGTTCGACATGGATTTAGCACTTCTAGTTACCTTAGGAGAAGCGACAAAGCTTTTAGATCGTGATTGAATAGCCTTTGATGGCGGCGTTTCTTTAATCTTTGATGATGGGGAATTTGGCGTTACTCTGGTAGATGTGGATGATTCTTTTCTAGGTGTATTTCGAGTGTTTCTTGTTGAAATCGATGTTGTGGAAACTTTCTTCTTCTCAGAATCTGCCTTTTTAGTAGGCTCTTTATCTTTCGAGGTTGAATCAGGGACGGCTGTAGTAACGGCAGACACATTCTCATTAGACATTGAAGAAGATGCGTTCTCTTTTAAAGCATCAGAAGAGGGAGGATTTGAAAGAGATATTTTAGATTGTTCAGCAGCTTTCAGTGATAATAAAGATGAATTAACAACAGTTGGCGTAACACTTGACTGTTGACTACTTAAACTGAATAAAGGCGGTTTTAAAAGGGAGGCTGTTTGTAAGGAAAAACGATTGCTTATCGCTGTAGCACCACACGATGGCTGGGCATTGGGCGCACGAGCTACAACAGATTCCATTATTCTTGAGCCAGGAATACTCATTGGATTAACAATGCGACTTTGCATTCTACTCTCAATGTCACGAGTGACTAATTCTTCATTCGGAGTAACTACAGGTTTGGCCATGTATTTCGCACTAATTCGTTGCATATTGACAGAACGACCACCGGTAAATGGCATGAAAATAGAATTATTCGATGAAACCAGTGGTGAACTGTGAATTCTCAACGGAACAATTGGAGGAAGATTAATGGTGGAAGGAAGTCCATTCTCGGAAGAGAGAGCAGGCCGTTTTCGAGGTGGCTCACTTTTGTGAATCACTTGAATCGTTCCGGATTTCTTAGCGCTTCTTTTATTCAACTGAGAGATTGATGTTGATGATGTTGGAATGATAAACGGGCTCACAGAAACACTTTGTTGACTGGATTTTAAAGTTTCTTTAAGATAAGGCACTAATAAACTTTTCAAACTTTGAATACATTCGTACATCTTTTGTTTCGATAAATGCTTGGCACCAACAATAGGCCTAATATGACGCTCATAAAACTGCAGCCAAACTGGATGAAATAAGTCAAAATTGGATGCTAAAAGACGACATTCATTCATTTCACTGAGCACACGTTTTGCAGCGAATGCCCAAGGAATAATTTCTAAGCGTTGAGGTATTGAGTTGACGCCATATGATGAAATATGCTCCTCAATTTTCAGCAAGTTGAAACACTCCAGAATCCAAAGATCTTCCGCAATAGCATTCCACATTTCCGTATCATTTCTCCACGCTGTGGTATATTTGTTGTAATTGCTGATAGTGAGAAATTCTTTAGTAAGGATGTTCACTCTAGGACGACTGTTAGAAGTACACTCAGTTTCTGCTTCTTCGTCCTCCTCGAAAGCTTCAGTTTCAGCATGCTTTTGACCTCTTTCGGTTAATTGAGAAGAAGAGTCATCGTCATAATTTTCGTCGTCTAGATCGAAATCAACCAAAACAGCTTTGGTCGGGGTGCGCTTTTTTAAGACACTCTGTAGTGAATGCTTTCCAGTGACAGTGGGTGGTTTCATTTCAACAGAAGAACGCGATGACGCAATAGGGTCATCAGAAGCAGGTGTGACATTGGTGATATTTTCAGTAACGGCAGCCGCTTGAGCCTGATTTGGATTTAAATTTGATGCTTGGTCACCTTTATCGCTTAATTTGTTTGCATTCTTCCAATTAGCACATTCGACGAGAAATATTGAGAGCATAAATGACTCAAGATTGATTTCCTTAGGAAATGCTTTAGGAATATCCATTTCCATTAAGTTTTTTTGCCGACGTTGTTCGCGTCGTTTAGACATTGAAGGTCCGGGTGGATCTAAAAGTATTACCATGGCGGAGATATTGTCTGCTCGCATATTTCTATCGTTCCACTTTTTGACAGAATATTTCACTAATGAAGCGGCTGGATTGTAAAAGAAGTGGGCATTCGATTCAGGATCTAGAAATACTTTCCGTTCAGTTTCTCGTTCACAAATACGAACAATTTCTACAGCAGCCTCTTTAGTAACCATATTCCATAATCCATCACTACCAATAATGATACAGCGATCACGAACAGTTTGTAATGAAAATACTTCCACATCGGGTTCGGGGCTGACATGAAATTCTTCATTGATGATGTCATAGCTCCACAGATCACCCAGTGATCTGGCAACTGCTAAAAATGGTATACGCTCGTATTCCACATTCTTGTTGGGTAGGGATGAACGACTAGAATTCATCATTGGATTGATTTTTGGTCGGCACCATACCACGCGATCTACACCAGCCTTTCGCATTAGAGAACCACCAACCCGCTCAATACGCTCTTTCTCTTTAGGATTGCTTGGTTTATGCTCCTAAAATATGCATGAAAAAGTGAAATTATCTAAAAGTACCTTATTGTCACTGCATAAACAATCAAAATATAAATATCTATATCTACTGCACACACAATCATAGTTTACCTCTGTTAATAATTTTCCCCTCCACCAATCAGAATGAATATCTTCTTTATCACATTGACCAATAACTATGGCCGAGTCACCTACATGACCAACAAAAAGCTTTTGATTTTTTATGATTGCAACACTAGCCGTAGTACCAGAGGTACTTTTATAACCGCTGGCTGTGCGTGGCCATTTATCTAAAATTAAATTAGGAATAAAAAAATTATCTTTAAAATTGAATTACAGCCACATAATTTGCATGATTAACTTATGATAGATTATAACTGTAAATTTGAGCATGCACTGCCAAAATTTCAAAGGTTTAAACACACACACTATAGTGGATATAAGTTTTGCATGATGGTTCATAGTATGAATGTAACTAGCTATGGGGCTGATGACCCAGCTGAACAAGCTGAGCTCATCCATCTGTCTCAAATTCATCTTTGTTCAAGAAGTAGTATCTTTCTCAACCAACTAATCACCAAACTCAATGTAGGCAAGTGCCTTCTCCATAGCTGGCCCGCGTGTATGAAACAAGTTATACAAAGGACCTTACTCTCTTATGGAATACCAAAATGGTGTACTGTAATAAATTATATGGCAGCAGATAAAATTGATGGTACAGCTAATAAATACTGTTTTTAATCAATGTAGCTATTAAGTATGATTAGCCTCCACTTGACACTTATAATATATAAATACATATATATTAAGTGATTTTAGTTGCTTATGAAATATTTATCTAAACAAATTTATCAAATTAAAATATTTATGATATAAGGGAATGAAACATATAGATACTTAAAGAGATTAAAAGATTATATTTCAATTAAGATTTCAAAACATTTTAACATAGAAATTCTGAAGATTAATTCATCAAAATATTAATATAATTATTCAAAAACATAAAATAGGCCATTTGATATTTAGTAACAAAGGATTTGGAGTTGTAAGACTGACCAAGGAGACAGAAGGCATATTGAGAATTTTGGATAACTATATCTAATTTATTCTATGACAATATCACTAGTTTTTAGTAGCTATGTAAAACATTTTTATTGGTAAGGAAAGCTGAAAATATTTAAATATAAATTTATTAATAAAACCATAAAACCAAACTTTTATATTGATTTATAGAAAAATATTATAAAACTTTTACCTTATCAGGCTTATCTTACCTATACCTAATTGACTTGTCCCTTGCTTACTTATTATTGCAAAATGTATAAAAAAAAATTACAATGACTTTGTAATTGGCAATTAGTTCTAATTATAGTGTCAGACAAATGTGAACATTTTGTTTTGATAAACAAGATTGCTAATTATCAACTGATTAAAAGTTGGCATTACACTAGTCACTAGAAGAGTTGCTAACTTAGTACTTAAAGATGTCACATAATCGAATTAGATTATAGATTTGAAATAAAGATTAATTGATTTTTTAACTAGATGACTATACAATATTGACAGAAAATAAATTTGAAAATTTGGAATATTATGAAAAGAATTGTAATATTTAGTAAATCACCTCTCTCTTTCCACATTAACTGATGTGTGTTTAAAAAGCCTTCTTTAATAGCTGCAACAACATCATTATCTTCAGAGCTCCAAAACTTATCCAAAGATTTGATTTCATTAACTAAAACAGATTTAGCAAACTGAGCTGCTTCAGGGCCACCATGGCCATCAAATATACCAAAAAAGCCAAAAATAATATTGTCACCCTCTTTTTCGAAGTGACATGCAGAATAATCTTCCATATACTCTCGAACACCTTGATCTAAGTATTCAGTAACTCTAAGATTTAATCCAATTTCGTTTTTTGATTTGCTCATTTTTAATTTTTTTGTATAATTGGCAGGGTAAAATTCAGAGGGCGCTTAAAAACAAAACTAGCATAGTAAAACAAAAGAATATTTTTATAGATTAAGGGCATAGAGATGTAAACCAGTTACGTGAATATAGAGTGGCAGACTGAATGAGATTGTGGAGACAAACTGAAAATTAAATTTTTCAGGCAAATCATCAACGAATACACAACTATGATTTGCTAAGAAGGAATGGCTGACTTCTAATTACGAATGAAACTCGCGATTAAGCTCGCCTGCCTGCAGCTGCCATGCTTCTAATTGTCCCCTCAAAGAGAATCAGATTAGCACTCTATAAATCACCTTGTGTTCATTACATCTCTATGATTGAAGGTTGTATTCTGTAATACTTCTTAAGTTTAATAAATTTATGAAAATAATAAAATTGTACATACATACACAATTTATGAATTTATTTGCCCTTTTTTGTGCAGTATTCATTTTTAACTTATTTTTTCTTTTACTTTATCGACCCTTACACATTTTTCTGAATAACGAAGTCTGCGTTAAATATATATTAAATTCTATCATGCATTGGATATTGTTAAAACATTGCAGATTATGTAAAATATGTACAATTAAATAATTGTGTCCCAAAACGAACAATTAATTTATTATTGTTTAGTAAAGTGAATTATTCATATATCATGTATGAACTATGTAAAATATTTTTCGATTGTTTGTAATAATCAATTAATCAATAGCGGTCATTTCAAACTGGCTTTTCGATATGCCAGAATCTACTTTTATTTAGTTTAAAAACTCTCTTTGTAAATTCATTGCTATATTTACGATTCATTTAGGTATTCATTCTGTATAAGTATACTTTGATCTTATTTCAATTTCAAATGCAAGTATTTAATTTTTGAAGGTATAGATTTAATTATTCTATACTTTATATTATTGTTAGCTTAAAACAAAAAAGCACAATATTTATTTTATTGAGAATTGAATAATATAGAAATTATTTATAAGTATTATAAAAATCATATTTATTTACAGTTTAACATCACTTTTTAAATTTATTAAATTAATGGAAATTCAAATCCTTAACTTAATTAATTTTTTCTGTATCTAAAAATGATTATCTCATGGACTTATGTTATTACAAATTGTATGCATAGAGTAATTTATAGAATAATTCTTTGAAACTAGGACTTAAAAGTATATACAAATTTTGTACCTCCAATATAATCTTTTTATTTCCCAAGCTCATCATAAATTATAGTTATTTTGTTTAATATACTCTTTAAAACTAAAATTTTTCTCAATTCTCATTTAATAAAAATAATTTACTGTATGGTTAATCTGAATAAGATAACAGATAAAGTATAACTCTGGAGTCTAATCTAATAATGAAATACAGAGTCAATACTAATTCAACTAGGTAATGTCTCTATGTCTACTTATTGATCATCAGACTTTTTAAAAGACATAATCTTTAACAGATTTTTCAGTAATTATAGGAGAAGATAGATTGGCAAGCAATATCACTTAACCAAGAGTTGCTAACCTATTTATCATATACTTATTTGTAGTAGATCATTAGTTTTTAAATGATCCACCCATGTCATAAAGTAAATTACTGTATGTATTTACTAAAACATTGTTATACCTACTTATAAATATATGAGGTTTAATATTGCTTTTTTAAGAACTAATAATAATGTTTATTCTACTGCTTACACTATTGTGCAGTATTAGAAGGAGTAATACTATGCAATAACTTTGTTTGGTGGAGTAAGTAGTCATCTGTATTCTCATGTTATTAGATGTGGGATTTTTAGTTTCCATCAGAGTCAGCTTGTATTGTGTGGTAATATGTTGTTGTAAGCTTAATCATTTCTTGGCCAGTATAGGTAGTAATTGTATGGATTTCTAGTGTGTCTGAGTGTTGGGTAGGCCTGTAAACCATAGGGTAGCAGTTTGTTTAGCTATGTAGGGGTAGCCAGGATGAACAAACTCTGCACACTGATTGGTAGTCTGTCTATGTGTTTGGTAGACTTGCAAGCATTAAAAGTTAGTAGAGATCCATTCACTGATGATACACTTCTATTGCAAGTTTATATGATGCAAAATTAGACTATCATAAGCTGGTTGTTAAAAGTCTAGATTTTAGATCTCACAAGTTAGTTCTAGAAAAATGTCAAAATAAGTCATAAATAGATGTGTTGGCATATAAAGGGTGTCAGGTATCATACTTATTTTAATTTTTCATTCTATTTATGAGCAATTTAGAAATAAATGTAAATCACTCATTTTTTGTGGATATACAAAGAAATACTTAATAATTATGAAGTTTTTAAAATTCTCCTCATTGCTTATAAAGATTTAAATTTATTGGTAATATCAAACATAATTCCTCTAAATTTGAGTGGTCAATCTCATAATCAATTGTTTAAAAATGATATAAGCTTATGATATGTGTAAAATGAGCACCATGATTTATAATTTTTAATATTTTAGTTTCTGTACAATGGTGACATCTCTTGCATTTCTTATAATATTATTTCTCTGTGTATTGAAATGTAGCAGCTTCATTGAAATAGAATCATGTAAGTTTGTATATTTATGTTTATATTGGATTTCATTGGAACTATAACTGTAGTTGCATAAATTTCCTGATATCCTTTCAAATATAAAATGCCATTCTATTGGCAAATTTATGTATTTTGTCAATTAAAACTGTAATGTAACACCATGTTATATCTCAATCATTTAGGCTTATCTTTAAATTAATATCAACATTTATCAGGAATATTATGAAAATATTTTTGATGATTTGATGCGTCATTTTCAGATACTGTGATCCCCTACAACAATCCTCTGTGCGATGATAAAATGCTCGACATTGCTGAACGGAGATTTGAAGTATTCAATAAGATCATCTTTAGTTCTGGAGTGTATTCATCAAATTTTAGCAAATTATCCTACGTTTGTAATGCGAACATTCTACCCATGGGGAAACTCATCAAGCACTCTTATCCAGAATTGGGGGACTCAAGTTTCTGGTTTTTGAGATTCAAAGTTACCGTTGATATTAAAAATTGCAATGACAAATTGACTATCATGCTAAGCAAGAGCATACTAGAGGATAAAAATACGGTAAGTGATACGGGAAATCCATTAAAGAATCTTGGATATTTTTAGCCAGCCAATCAGATTTCAATAAAACTTAAATTTTTTGGAGTTTGATCATTTTCGATGTATTTCAATGCGCTCTAAAATGATTGATTTCGTGATAGCTTAAGGTATTTTTTTTATAAGAAATCATTATCGAAAGAATCATATTTTTTTTAATTTAGGATATTAAAGAGTTTACTTGCTCGAAAAAGCCATCTGTTGAGGATTTGGTTTTTGATACAAATTTTCGATTGATGTTTTTGACTTGGGAAACTGAGAATGGACGGTTAGACACCGGGTCTAGCTTCAGTATTCATCTCGTGACCCACATGATTTATGACGGGAATTTTACTCTCATGCAACGTGAGTATATAATGAATGAAATTGTAATATCTATGATTAATTATAATAATAAGATATTATTGGTCACCCTTCGGAGAGCCCAGAAGAAGAGTCGATTGAGTTCTTCCCAAGAACTGATGATGCGCAATTATCCCGAAACCGGTAGAAACTTCTTCAGAAATGGAATTTGATTCAATAGGAAATTTGTTAGTAAGAAATAAGATTGCCTAAGTGGATTAAAGATGTAACGAAATGCCTTGACATTGTGAGAATTTTATTTTTACTTTAATATTCATTCTTTCTCTTAAATGCATAAATTTTCGCACTATCTGTACAATTTGGTATCTCTCTCTGTGAGTCCGGTTAAGTAAATTAAGAGATTCGTTGTCTGCTTCTAATGCTGCCTGACTGTTGCTTCGAGTGATCGATAGGACTTTAGTTTTGATTGATTTCGTGTTGAGAATATTTTGATGAGAAAAACTTTCCCTCTCGCCTCCCTCTCTCACCGATATTTCATTCTAATCGATACAAACTGCGGGCAATTAAAACAAACATTGAGCTCCAATTTGAATTTCGAATTTTTATGTGAAAGGGTTAGGCATTTGATTGGAGTCGAATTGATTTTATGATAACTTTCAATACAGTTAGTTAACCCTCGATTTTACACCAACCATTTGTTATATCAGTCAACTCTTGTCTGGCTTCAATTCGTATTTATTGAATAGATTGTCCAGAATCATGATATGACAATATTTGGAATACCACCGAATTAGAATAACATCGAATTCTGTTTTGTCAAAAATAAGAATAGCATCGAATAAAGTTTTGGCGAAAATAAGAATAACATCGAATCCTGTTTTTGCAAAGATAAGAATGACATCGAATCCTGTTTTTGCAAAGATAAGAATGACATCGAATCCTGTTTTGGCAAAAATTAGAATAACATCGAATAAAGTTTTGCCGAAAATAAGAATAACATCGAATCCTGTTTTTGCAAAGATAAGAATGACATCGAATCCTGTTTTGGCAAAAATAAGAATAACATCGAATCAATTAGGTTTTGGCAAAAATAAGAATAACATCGAATCAATTAGGTTTTGGCAAAAATAAGAATAACATCGAATCGAATCCTGTTTTGGCAAAAATAAGAATAACATCGAATCGAATCCTGTTTTAGCAAAGATAAGAATAACATCGAATCGAATCCTGTTTTGGTAAAGATAAGAATAATACCTACTTATACTCCTGAGTAAATACTTCTTGTGCAGTATTTTATGATCTCTGGTTCAATTATTTGCTATTTGATATAAAGGAATCGATTTTTAACCGAGCCAATTTTGATTGGTTAATGCGGCAGCAGGCAAAATGAATATTTGCTTAACTTCTCTGCCAATGATAATTCGCCCAGCTAAAAATGGAGCAACACTTCCTCAGCTGAGCTACATCTCTTCTTATTATTTGTGCAGGTAGAGAGCTGTGTGACCGACAGGCGGGTGTCTGGTGTGGCAATGAGACTCAAGTCTGTGTCAGTAAAGTACTCTGCGATGGATTGGACGATTGTTTTGACGGGGGCAGTGATGAAATGAACTGTCCACCCAAATCAAACCACACTTCAATTCGTAAGTGTCTCAGTCAGCCTCATTGAACTTGATGAATAATTAATTTGACTTATTTACAGATGTCACATTCAGCGACAAAAATGACAAAATCGATTTCAAATATCGATGTCATTATTCTTCTGGGAATTAATTTGTAACAATGAAATCTTTCCCAGCCGCCTTTCTATGTTGTTATTGTTGTTGACTAAATAATAGTATCGCATTCTTTCGGTGTATAAGGTGTGCTCTCTTGCCAATTATCCCTTCATTAACTCACCTCCCCTTCCCTTCCATCACTATCCCATCCTTCTACTTCTCTCATTATGAAGGCAAAGTCTCCGAAAATCCATTTATCCACCAGCCATCGTCTAGATCATAAATTTGCCCGCTCTTGCATGTAATGAAATTTAATCGATGTCTATTGATTGAATGAGCTCAAGTTTTCATTCCATTCCATTCCAGATTGAATATTCACAATTCTTCTTCCAACTTCTTTTTAGTTGTTATCTGCTTGCTGTACCTCAAATCAAATCCATGCGCAATCAGTTTCTGTCTAGTGATGGGATCAGTTTGCTTTCATATTTACCGCTAGACTCATTGAATAATTTGAGATGATGAAATGGACTCTAATAGATATGTACATACTCTCTGCATAAACTTGAATCCAGCCATAATTATCTCATTATCCGATCTCGTTCCTCTAAATATGAAGTTGTTGGACGTTTATGATAAGCCAAATGTTATATTTATTAATTCAACACAAAAAATTCCAATTCTATAGATTCTCTGTCTCTCTATTCCACACAATTCCAATTCTGTAGATTCTCTCTCTCTATTCCACACAATTCCAATTCTATAGATTCTCTCTCTATATTCCACACAATTCCAATTCTGTAGATTCTCTCTCTCTCTCTATTCCACACAATTCCAATTCTGTAGATTCTCTCTCTCTATTTCACACAATTCCAATTCTATAGATTCTCTCTATATATTCCACACAATTCCAATTCTGTAGATTCTCTCTCTCTCTCTATTCCACACAATTCCAATTCTGTAGATTCTCTCTCTCTATTCCACTCAATTCCAATTCTGTAGATTCTCTCTCTCTATTCCACACAATTCCAATTCTGTAGATTCTCTCTCTCTATTCCACACAATTCCAATTCTGTAGATTCTCTCTCTCTCTATTCCACACAATTCCAATTCTGTAGATTCTCTCTCTCTTTATTCCACAGAATTCCAATTCTGTAGATTCTCTCTCTCTCTCTATTCCACACAATTCCAATTCTGTAGACTCTCTCTCTCTCTATTCCACACAATTCCAATTCTATAGATTCTCTCTCTCTCTATTCCACACAATTCCAATTCTGT
>JAYMFX010034008.1:3354-15094 GCA_036784945.1 Monocelis spectator
TAATAACTGAATTTCTATGTAAAACAGCGAATATCTCTGAAAAGTAGAGAATATCTCTGAAAGGTGAAAGGTAAAAAAGGTAGTGAATATCTCTGAAATGTAGAGAATATCTCTGAAAGTTAGTGAATATCTCTGAAAGGTAGTGAATATCTCTGAAAGGTAGAGAATATCTCTGAAAGGTAGAGAATATCTCTGAAAGGTAGTGAATATCTCTGAAAGGTAGAGAATATCTCTGAAAATAGTGAATATCTCTGAAACGTAGAGAATATCTCTGAAAAGTAGAGAATATGAAATTCAGTTATTTCATAGAGAATTTCTTTGTAAAACAGAGAATGTTTTTTTCTACTTCCGATGTTTAGGACAATAAATTAAATTTCTTTAAATTATGTAAGACATTTTTCTGAATAAACTTAATTAAGTATTGTTTTATTATTGTTAATATTTTAGAGCTAATTCTTGAATCCAATAATCGATAATTAGTAAATTCAAGCCATTGTCCTCAGCCCAAAGCAAAATGTTTCATGGAAATAGATAGAAAAACGGCTGATTGTATAAGAAGAATACAATAAGTCGTAAAATCAGTAATGGCATCAAAAGAGAGAAAAATAATGGGCATTTAAATAATTAAAAAGATAAGAATTAAACATCGGGACACGTCCTTCTGGTAGTGAAACACTTTTGTTAAGAAGGTTGAAAGAGTCCTGCTGGCATGTTCTTCAAGCAATGTGTAGCTTCTTTAAATCTTCATCCCTTCAAGGTTCTCCTTTACACAATCTATAGATATATCGGAATAAACCAAAATGCATTCGAATTTGAGTAACGGCGAGTTTCCAATGTATTGATTTTCAACTTTAGCAAGAATCGATAAATTAGACGCAATATAATGAGTAGTATGTACCCTGTCGGATTGCCCGGCCCAAAACCGGGCAATACTACTATAATGCTATGTGAAACATGTCAATTTTTATATTTTGTAGAGGAAATTTGATTATAGGATGCAGGAAGATAATAGAATGAAGAAATATTAATTATCAGGCTTTCATCTAATTAGACATTTTTTTTCTTTTCCGTAGCATTCACGTTTACCTTTTCTTATTAACTAGAATACGTACTTTAAGAACATATCTCATATCATTTTATGAAAAAGTTTATTTACTCACCAGCAGGAATGAATTTTGCCTGATAAGTATTACCATAGAGCTCTAAAGTCAACCAGAATCTATGACCAATTGCAATATTTTTGATGAGCGCGCCACGATGCACTCCATTAACAAAATAATGTAAATGACCTTCCTCATTTAGATGGATGATGATACGAACCAGATAGCATTCCTGATTATCTGCCCTATTGTTACTATGAGCAGAGGATTTTCTTTCTGGTTGAGGGGAAATAAAGGGGCATTTGTATGGCCGCATCAATGCTTCTGGTATGGATTGCAACCAAAATCCAAATATATCTTGCATTTTGGGTAAAGCAAATACAGGAAGCATATCCGGTTCAAAGGTTTCAGGGGCTCGATTTGTAATGCCAACATGTAAACAGCCTATCAAATCTTTCCTCTGAGAAATTTCCAAACAAATCCATGCACCCCGTGGAAATGAAGCCTGAGAAAACACCAAGGAGGAGCCAGGATTGTCAGCCAGCAGATTTCGAGTGGCGCAAGTACCATCATTGGAGAGTTGGATGTTTTTGCCATGACAATGTGAATTAAACTTTAATGTGGAAGAGGGAATGAAAGACTGAGATGAATAGTCAAGGCTTGGTTCTCTAGAACCTTGATTTTCATTTGGTGGCCCAATTTTGAATGATTTAAGTGATTTACATTTTCTAAAATAAATTTAAAGTTTTTATGTCTTATATGTTTCATAATCATACACAATTCATTTTACAATTATTCATACAATTATTCTAATGGTCAAATAATTATGATGGCAGTTTTCTAAATATTTTAAGAATTTTCTAATTATTCATTCTCAACCATTATGGATAACCCAACATTTCAGATCCACAGTCCCTTATTTTTCCATTTTATGCTATGTTGGGATGACATTACTCCTTTGCCATGATCTTCCATATAATTAAATGTACTAAGCTGAGAATTTATTGATACAAAATAGCATTATGAAATCACATAATCCATTTATATGATCATTGCAGATACTCATTTTCAATTTAATATATGTAGCCCTGTTACATATCCTAAAAATCAAAAGGGTATTGAATATATGCTCCATATTAAAATTTGTATTGATAACAATCAAGCTTTATTTCAATATGGATTTCATAAAATTGATGATATAATTTAATGAATCCAAAAAATGTATTTCTATATCTTCATTCAAAGGTTAATTTGTTAAGTGCATATTTTCAAAAGGTTTTAATGGGATTTTCATGTAAACCTGATGCAACCACAAAATTTTATTTTTATAAATAAATAAATACTTTTGGGTAAACATTTAAAAACTTGGAATGGGATTTTAAATTAATTGTACAATTATACATATACCCATTTTATTTATTTTGTATAATCGAAAAATGAGTATATAAAGAATAACATTTATTTGGTAAAAATATACTGTTGAAAAATAATAAAAAGTTAAAAATAGAATTAACAATTATCATTCTTCTTATTAGATTGATGTAAGTAATTTTATAAATATGTATATTTATAGCTTTGATAAATTGTCTCATATTTGCTGACATTTAATAAAGAATATTTTTTATGGTGATAAAATTGCTTTCAAAAAAGAGGATTCTAATGACAGTAAATAAAGTAGACTTACTTTGATAAAAAATATTCCAAAATACAGCTGATTATTTGATTTTAAAATAATCTAGTTTATAGTCTATTTTATTTTAATTTATTATAACGCAAAACATAAATACAAGCTAAAAGGGACGCGAAGAGTTTATAATTTTGACCATATATCCAAGTTTCCATCTATATGCAACTTAATAATAAATTTTATCTGGCAAATATAAATTAAAATGTGAAATATTTATTTTTGCATAGCCAGAACTGTGTCTTCAAAATCGCTTCAATAAGCACTTAGTCGCAATGATAAAACAGAAGGGTGCTTACTCTATGGTGATATTTTTAACAATTAATATCTCACAAACTGCCTAGAACACAACACTATTTTATTCACGTACGTCGCACAGACTGAGGTCCTTTATTCCTAGTCAGTAGGTACCTTAAACAGTTGATTTTTACTTTACTTTACGTAGTTAACTTGAATATGTTTTATTAGTCTATTCATATAAATAAAACAACATTTACTTATGCACTTTAACCGCAATTATTCCATCCTCTGAAAAAATCTTTATATAGAATTTTAAATAGTATTTAGTACTCCCGGATTCCCTCTTCAATAAGTCAAATCTGTTTTTCGCACTAAACAAAACAAGGTATAAGCAATTCAGATATAATTACGTTATTTTCACTCTAATATTTCACAAGTCTCTACTATTTTATTCCTACCAATAAGAAGCAGACATTTAAGATCAACAGGTTAAATAACAGATTTTTTATTATGATTCAGTGGTGGATAAAATAAACACAAATATTTAGTCAAAATATTAAAAAGACGATTAAATACTATACACAACAATTGAATTCATTATTGTTGAGCTAAGAAATTCTTCACACTAAAATAGATAGAATAAGACAAATCAGCAACCAGTATCAATAACAGAATGACTATAATATGCAAGTAATTAAATGAAAGTTCAGGATTATTACCACATATGAATCAGATCTTGAGCCACTTGAATCTGGTCTTGAGTGCCTTTGATAGTGACCGTTCTTTCATTTTTACCTGGATCTTTTTCCCTTGACACAGTGATATCTGCGCCGGACTCTTGACGAATTGACTTTATTCTGGACCCACCACTACCCATAATTGGTCCAATCAACTGAAAACGATAAATCAAAGAATAAGCGAATACATACAGATATCACTGAATTATATCAATAGGTTCTTCTAGATGTCACTCTCGATGCGCATGAATATTTATGGATCAAAATGAAATAAAAATAACAAAGACGGTGACACTTAATACGACCATCTGAAAATAACTTCTCTCGACTTGAAAGTCGTTTTTTGAGCGGTATTATGATCAAATATGTTTCTTGTATTTGTAACTTACATGATCAGGTAGAGAGATGAGAGTGGTCACTTGTTGAAACAAAGCATCGGGATTGAATTGATTCGATGATAATGAAGCGCCAGAATTACCTGCACCCAACAATGAGTACTGGTCATTACCACGACGCAGTCTAGTAAGAAAAATGATCCGGATGGATTAATATCGGGTGTCACATTCATTCATTCATTCTCAATCTGACAAAAACTTACTGGCTGGCAGGGGCCATTCTATCTCCACCGCCTCTATCGGAGCCTGACTGCGGCAACATGCGTTTCATCCCTCTCATATCTGTTTCAGAGGACAGTATACCCGGCCGGTTACCGTATTGGCCAGATGCCGACAGCATACTGCTCATATGAGTGATGCCAGCACCAGAAGAGGAACCATTACCACTGCTGCGTGCACCGGCCATCATTCTCTGATGTGGCATTTCAATTTCTCCAGAGAGTAGACCAGTGCCACTACCTCCACGACCAGGGGCACGACCGGTGCGATTATCTTCATCAGACAGGAGACCCATAGCCTGATAATGATTCATCACCATCATATCGTCTACATCTTCTGATAAATGGCCGCGAGCACTGCCTCGCGATAACATATCTCTCTGAGGTGGGTAGTCATTCATGTCGGACATCAGCACCGACCTCAACCTATGTGAAGAGGGCATATAGTCACCACCACCACTACCTAATATGCCGGGACCATCTCGCATGCCAGAATTTGTCTCATAATCGGGTAACAGACCGCCGGATCTTTTAGATGGACCCATCATATTTGAGCCCATGCCAGTGAAACCAAAGTCATCCCCGAGAATAGAATTCTGTTTCATACCCATGTTGTTCGAGCGCTTGCCACCTCCACCATCACCACGACCTCCGCCATGCATCGCCCCGCCCATATGCATGATATTGGAGAGGGCGAGGTCGCTGTTAGGATTACCCCAGCCACCGTATTCTTTGGATATAAGTTCTTCACAATTGCGAGCATCGTAATCTTCACGAGTGCCTTTAATTGGAGAATCCTATTTAAATAAATGCATAATGTGTAATGATTAGGGAATGTCAACATTATGATTGGGATGATAATTAAGATTAACAAGTCTATGAATCTCAGGGATAATAAGATGTCTCTATGGATCAAATTTAAGATTGAACTGTCAAGTTGCTGAATGTTTAGTATTTCTCATACCTTGATCATATTAACAGCAATTTGAAGAGTCTCCAGAACGTCATTTAATCGACCGACAATTTTCAAAACTCTATCACTGGATCTGGGACAGGTTTTTGGAAACACTTTCAAAATTCTTAAGTTACAATTCTAAAATATTAAAGCAGTATCTAAATGATTAAATATAAAGAGAAATGAAGAAAGCTATGTCAGAGTATCCTGTGCGCAACTGTGAATATAACCGGATTTTCCAGTGCAATTCACCAGGGTTGTCTAATAAGTACGAAATCTTTTGTAAAAGAAAATCGAATTTGCAAATTGTCAACCACACAACTTAATAGTTAATGATATGATTTCCACTTGTATAGAGAAGTAAATTGGGGATAGCACACATTTAACTTTGATTTGTTCCCTTTTTTAAAGGGCTAACAGGGCTTTACAAAACGCAACACAAGTGAAGAGAAGCCCAGTGAATATCTTCAATAATCATAAGGAATAAGAAACCATTTTGAATCAAATAAAAGTAAAAGATTACACGAACCTTTCTCAATTCGTTGATTTGTTGTCCACCTTGACCAATAATGATTCCAGCATGACTTGTATGAATCAATACACGGAGATCCACATCATTGTCATGATTACAATCCTGAAGAGAAACAATTTGATTAATTAATTTGACTTTAGCAATGACGAATAACTCTGATCTAGAATATGAATCCACCTTACTTCAATACTCGGCAAAGTTTCTTTCAAAATCGACAATAGATTCTGACACTCTCCACTCATATGCAAAATACTAAATATGAAGAAAAACAACAACACAAATATTACTTGAGATATTTCAAATAGGAAAACGAAAATAAATAAATAAATTCACCTTTTGCTCTTAGCATTTTAGAAATGACAAGGAATATCAAAATATTTGAGTATGTGAACAAAACAGGTACTACATTAAAGACAAGTTAGTCATTTACTAAAGTCATTCATTTAGGTATAAGGATTTCATCTAGTCAGGAAGTTTTGATAGATGCAAATATCAGAGATTTGGTCGGGCATAGAGTATCACTATTGGATGATTAAATAGTGATATCTATGATTTTGTTGTGTTACGGCAAACATCTTCGTTATCCTTATATGTATAATAATGATGGAAAGAGCTGTTTAGGAGCAGTTTTTATCGTTCTAATAAAATAACACAAAGATAGTGGAAACAGGAGTTAAGCATATTTAAGTGATAATAATCAAAATCAAGGAAAAATCTATGCACAAAGGAGTTTTCTCAATTTCCCAAGATTTGAGCATCCCCACAAGCTGTACTGGTTATGAATGATTGTTTTATTTGTTCAGGCAGCAAGCTTTGTAGCAATTCTACTACTGATATTCAGAGTAACAGAGTAAGTAAGTACAGAAGAAGTCTGCAAATAAAGTATGGTAGGTTTCATACACTGAAATTGAAGAATTATACACATTTTATTAATCAAAGTAAAATTCAAGTAACAGGAGCAAATAATAGGTTGATATTGTTATTGAATGAACCAATTAACTATTTCTCGTTCACGCGAGATTCTCAAAAGATAAAAAAATTCAAGATGATAATTTTGTTAAGGTACATTATAGATTAGGAGTCTTTACCGTTCGGGACCATAATTATTGGGCAGGTGAATTTTAGCGGAGAACTGTAGTATTGTAGGCGAATCGATTCATGTATCAGAATAGATTAGGTAGGTGGGATTACATTTAGGAATAGTAGATTGTTGACATTTATTCCCATACATTTCCAGCAGGCATATCCAACGAGTAGGAGGAGTCCAGGAGGAGATTGGAGGGGATATTGGTGGTGGCAGTGAGGAAAGGAGATATTGGAGGAGACACAGGACGGATAATGTAGGAGTGGACATAAATGTTGATTGTTACATCAATTCATTTAAAATATGAAAGTAAAAACACAAAGATAAATGTGTTAGTAATAGAGAACAATTTGTGATTACTGACAAAAAGCCCAGAAATACAGAAAAATCTTCATAACATAAATACTTTGAAGCAACCGGATAAAAAATCAATTTCATGTATCAATCTGTGATATGAGAGTACATTTGCATAATCCACTAACAACTCGCTCAATTAAACTGTAAGTCCAGCTAGAGCAAGCTCTAGTGACAATTCAGAGTTAAACAACATTAAGGGACCATAGAGAATATGTAATAGAGAATGTACTGTTTATGCAGATAGTTAACGATTATAAATTTTAATAAACTTCTCATAATCAAGTCTTGTTATTATCCCAATTTACAGAATTTTCTTAATTCTATTACTATTAGCTAAATGAAACACAAAATTAAGATAGTTTTAAGCATCATTAAATAAGATTACTCACAGATAACTGCTATTTTGAGCAATTTGGTGCTTGTCTGTATTATATTGTAATCTTACTAGTTACTAGATAATCTCATTTAATTCTTATTATATCTGATACATAGAGATTAAATTTAGCAATTTCAGAAAAAGAATGAACAATTGTTACCTCCTCTCGCAATCTGCGAATATTATCACCACCTCTTCCTATGATTACACCTGCACCCTGAATAATTAACAAATCACATCATAAAATAAATTAATTAAGCAATTATTAACAAATAATGGAAGATTCATTTACTTTGTAAGGCACTAAAATTCGAATATCAACTTCATCTCCTTTGCTCATTTTTACAGGAGGTTCATCATGATCTTTGTCTGGGGAATCTAGAATTTGTTTCAAACATGAGTAAGGGATACAATTTTAATTACTTTTAAAAGAGTCCCCCTTTAAATGGCTAAAAATATATGCATTAATGGATGTGTATGCATGAATTTCAAGACATATTTAGGATTTGAAAAAGCCTAAAATCAGTAGGTTAAAATCTGGAAAATCTTAGCTATGGTGAGTACACAGCACATGTAGACTAAAGAAAGGCTCTTGATGAAGGTAATTCTTCAACATTATGACACTATTTTCAAAGTATTTAACATAATAAACTGTCTTTGTTCTATTAAAACCTTTTCAGTGCATGGACTCATAAATAACAAAATTTGTTACAACCTTTGTTACAGTACCTTTTAAACTATTTTTCAAACACAGTGTAGAAAACTTTATTATAACTATATCATTTACATTTTTGGATATATTTTTCAGTCATATCAACTGTTTTATACAAGATTTCTATAAGTGAACATAAGTGAGGACTTACCTGAATTTTCCATTTTTTAAGTGGTACTAAAATATAAAATAACCCATTCATAAAGATATTAGTTAAATTATCAGGAATACTTAATAATAATCAAAAACAGACTTTTGGATAGTGATGAATATTAATCAGAAGCAATTTTTTAATGGAAGACAGTTAGCATTTCTGAAAACACATAGTAGACAGAGACTTATCTATAATGAATTCTTAAATGTAGAAATAATCATTGCATGTGAATTTACTATATTTACAGAAATGTGAAATTGCAATCTAAAATGACAAAGTTCATGGATATTTACAAGATATTTTGTTAGACCCAACATATCTGGTATTCCCTATCCCTAACCAACTAAAAGGAATAGCTTCTGTACCATACATTTTGATCAATAATAATGAAAAAAGGGTGTTGATTGATGATTTAGCAGTACAGAAAAATTGTTCCATGTGAAAATGAAATTTTAAACTGTTTCTTAAGAGTGAATTCCTTGCATTAATGAAAGATACAGGTCCACTTGGTCTATGGCTGTCATTTATTTTTTACTTATAACAAGAAAAATAAGATTCTCACTTTATTTCATATTTACCAACAGAAATAATAGGGCCCCCTATTCAAAATCGATAAATTAGTTAGTTAGTTATCTATTTATAGATGTGTTTTGTGTACTGGGGATATTTTAATCTAAACATGCTGCCTTATCTTTAAGATTGAGTTTCATAGATATTTTAACTTAAGGCCCCAATGATTATACAATAACTATTGAGTAGAGACGTACATGCTTATAATTTAAATGATTTTCATCTGCTTAAATCAAGAGAATAATTTAGTTATGAGGTGATTATAATTTTGAATTTAAACGAATTTAAACTGTATCAGTATGCATATGGCACAACAAATTAAAAATTTTAACATCATTTACCAGCTTTACAAAAGAATATGAAGCACGTAAAACCCGTAAAATTTTGTATTTAGGTGATTTTAAACAAATGTAATTTAGTTTGCATCAATGGTTTGCATAATGTATTACAAAAGATTAGCTTATTCAAGAGATAAATTTAGCTCCTATTAAATAAAATTTTAAAGTTCTCTCGTAGCAGCATTATTAATCTGAAAAACACGAAGAGTAGCGCAATGCCGCTCGTAACTGTAGAGGGTGTCGAACACCGAAACATTTTACTTCATTAAACATGCGGCATTGCGCTACTCTTCGTGTTTTTCAGATTAAATAGCTTCAAGGACAACTTATTTATAAAACGCCACTTTTCCTGCAACATTGCATTATAGCGCATGTTGCAGAAAATTCTCAGTTTAGTCTGGGACCACATTGCTTTTTAAACAGGTATAGTAGTTGCCTAAATATTCATTTATTTAAAACTTGTAAATAAATGTAGCGTTTATTTTCAATGTGTTTATATTTTATTCTCAGTTGCCAAAATTTTGCAGACGCATGAAACTTCAGTTTTACAAGTATATATTTCGAAAAACATTTTTTAATCTGTAGATTCATAAAACAAAACAAATAATAAGTATGTATAGGTATATTGAAAAAAGCTACTCGTCATCAAATGAAATTTGGAGATTTAAATGGATAGATAGACAGAGCAGCATTATCACATCCTTTGCCTTAAAATGGATTATATTAATTATATGTTTATCATAAATAGATAATAAAATTTGGTAAGGGCAGCATAATTACGTACAGTACAGAACATAAAATCAGTCAGCATAGAATCAACTATATAAATACATGCAAATAACAATAGTTTTCAATAATAATTCATCAAAGCATAGAAATAGGAAATCTATGATGTATGTATACTATTAATTATTGATAAATTGTCAATGTTATTATCACAACAACGGCTAAATAAAGATAAATATGATAAGCGATACTATTTATAAGATACAGTCATGTCATATCTAAAAAGAATAAAAATAGAGAATTTGAATCAGTGCATGAAACCGGACTTTTATAGAAATATAAAAAAACAAAACAGATCATTCATTCACAATCCTATAGGCACTGGAGAACTATTTTGTCATACGGATATACAGTGAAAGGATATTCCTATTAGCATAGAGCCTATTAGGGGTTTTTTTTAAAACAATCATGGACTTACAGAAATGGAAAAAGGCGGTAAAAAAAGGCATAGAAATAAGCGCTTGTTATTCCGCGTCTTATAGATCCAAAGAAATTAGTCAACTTGTATGATATGACCCGCGTGTGGGAAATAAGGAAAATGTTCCAAATTGTTTTGATCACTGAATGATCTGTATCGCAGTATAGCATAGATAAATATTGGTTACAAAATGCAAGCGAGTATATAGGGAAAGTATATGAATACTGAATTCATTCAAGTTAAATACAATACATAAATATCACAAATATCGTAAGCGAATAAAGCGGCGCATTATAATAATTTTTAAACAATTCACAATACCAATTGTTAAATACAAATAAACTATTCTGATAGACAAGTTCGTAATAAAGGGGGGTATACCCTTCTAAATTAAATTTTTATTCATCTTTACTTCGGTATTTGGATCAATTAAGAGAAGAAACCTAAAGCAATCAAAAATCAAATCTCAAAATTTACAAAATATTAACAATGCAAACAAAATATTATTAAAAAAATCACATAGAGAAGATAGCCATGACGTATAATATCAACGAAACGACACGTAATGTAACAAAGGCACACGCGGAAATCATATAAAAAACGGATGAAAAGAATATAAAATCAATAACATAGACATTAAAGTGATATGTGATAAACATGATCTGATCTGCAATATGATAGAGATTTAGAATTCGGATAAGAGGAGGGGGAGGGAGACACTCTGTTTGCAACTTCTCCGGACTCATTATTTGATAACAGGCTGTACGGTTGAGTATAAATGTGCGGAAACGACTGACCAATAGAGAATGCGATCTCTCGCCAAATGTATTAGAGAGTAGGAAAACCAAATCTTCAGGATCACTTCATTCATTGAGATAATGTGAGCGAGGACATTGGATGATTTATTTACAAAATAATTGGTAAGATGTTGTAATTTCTGTTTATATTTCATGGTGGATAGGAGCGATCTAAAATATACACGGTTAGTATATTGTAAAATTAATATGAATATTTCTAATAGTCTCGAGTGAGTGAGTATGAGACACTGCTAATCTCGAGATGAATCCTCTAGAGAGAGTCTCGA
>JAYMFX010034230.1:0-15092 GCA_036784945.1 Monocelis spectator
GGAAGCCTGTCCGTCTAGAAGAATTCTGGAATGGGAGTTAATAGGCAAGAAAGCGAAAGGAAGACCAAGGAAAACATGGAGGACCAGATTAGGTCGGATATGAAGGAATTGGGCGTCTCTGCAGCGATGGTCTAGGATAGAGATAAATGGCGAACAAAGATAAGACCGACCCCTCCAAAGTGAGGGAAAAGGTCTCAAAGGTGAGCAAGGTGAGCAAAAACATGAGAATCAGAATAAACCAGCACAGAGTTAGTTCCTACCACAATTGAAAGCATTGTAGGTGTAGGCAGATATAGCGACTCTGCACACATTGTATGCCTACCAAGAGAGTGAAATAAAGAAGGTGAAATAACAAGAAGATAAGTGCCATATAAAGAACTAACACTCTGTAGTGTGAACTATAAAATTCCCAATAGCAACAATTTCTTTAAAATAATTCATTTTTATTCAAACTGTAGAGTTCAATAAATAATTAATTCTGATAACCTTCGTGCTAAGTTGCCTCGACAGCAGGATTGGAAATTTGTGATCATTTTAACCAGCTTGTTGTCCCTTTCTTCTTCCAGTTGGGCCAATATTCCAGCTCGAAAGAAGACTTTACTAAGGCCAATTCGGTAGTAATTCTTTTCCAAATTCAAGCCCTCCAGAATGATCGTCACAGCTTTTCTGGCATCCATGAAACCCTAAAATAAAAAATGATTTGCATGCAGCGGAATGAATTTCAAACACAATTGTCTTGTCACAGTATATATAGGAAGGACTACATTTATATCGATTATTTACTTCATTCATAACTTGCGGACAAAGCATTTCGTAACGCTGCTTGAATTCTTGAAACACCATCCTAGTTGGATAACCCTGTCGACAAATGCGAATACCCTCGAGGACGCCATTGCACTTGAGTTGATTAAGTACCAGTGGTCCGTCAATTTTTCCAGGACGCTTATGCTGATTCGGTATGATGCACCTGACGAAACTGGACTTCGTATTGTTCAGCAGGGTCATTAGTCGGTTCAGCTGAGTTTTGAACTGAAAGCTAGCTGTGCGAGAAGTATTTTTACGAGATCGATTAGCGAAACTAGTTGATTCGTTGATATCAGACAGACTCAGGCCGACAATATCATCATTTTTCTTGAAGATAGTCTACATTTGAAAGAAAATATTTAACAATTTAACGGAACAATAGACTAACTGTTATATCTATGGCAATAGACTATTATACCAAATGATTTGAAATTTTGTATGAAAGGAGTCTTGTCCGATACTAAGACATGGACAAAGTTTCATTAAGATCCATCGATTACATCACGACATATAACCTTCATCTTCCGCCTTCTGTAAGCACCAATAATAACGGCATTTTAACCTTTATCGATTTTCATGAAATTTTATACCGGAAGTAACTCGCGACGGAAATTAAGCATCCGTTGTCTATTTTAGTGTCCGGTTGCTAAAGAAATTGTTATTGCCTAGTAACGCATTTGTAAGTTTGTTAAGCACCGATTTAACTTTCACCAGAATATTAGACAGCTATAAAGGTAATCACTTGATCCTTAAAATCTTATATTTATACCAGATCTTAAGATTACAAAATCCTAATTGACACTCCGTAAGAATGTAATCCATTGATATTTACCTGTACGAGTTTGTCAGGAGAGTTTCTCAGTATCTCGATGACATTTTCATTAATTGGGTCGGTATTTTTGATGAGCCATCCAGTCACCATGTATTCCACAGCACCGGCATAATGTAAGATTGTAAAATCACTGTGAGATCTAAAATTACAATTTATTGCCACAATATCTCTTAACAATAGTAGAAATTGCATTTCTAGCACATCTAAAATTCAATTAAGAGCGCCAATTACATAGCTTAGTGGCATAAATATGCTCGGTCTTGTTATTCCAATGCTGATATCAGAAAAGCGCTGAATTAGTGAGTGATCTCTCTACCTGTAAATGGAACTCCTAGCGAGTCACACTTCACTGGCAATCAATCAATTTACCCATTACAATGCTTTCAATTGGTAATGAGAATATTTTCGATTTCATTGGTCGATTTGCATCTCATACTGCTGGTTGATATCAGCTAGCGTGATTTCTCTTTCTCTCTCTACCGTAAAAGCAACCCCGTGGTAACAGTTGCTTTATTCAGAGAAATTTATCAGGCTCCTGGACTCTATGCTCCTGGAATTGATTTAATCGAGTAGAAATGCAAAGCATAGCTTACTTAACAGTGGACCTTTCAAATTTTGGATGATTTTCATGGTTCAGAACAAATTTTTCAACCAATGATTTTTCATTTGCTTTAGGAAACCAACATTCCTCATCCAAAAGTGCCAATAAACCCATCGGCTGAAATCAATATTATCATTAAAAAATACGGAATGGATGATAACGATAATTATGACAATTATTGTCAAAATGTTAAATGTACCTTTTCAATGAGATCGATCACAGGCTGTATATCCATCTGGAAGTCGATGAATTTCCATTCGATTCCCTCTTTTTGGTATTCCTCTTGCTCGCTGATGAACATAGTGTGGTTGAATAGCTGTTGGAGCTTCTCATTCGTGTAGTTCACACATAACTGTTCAAAGGTGTTCATCTAGAGAGAGAGAGAGAGAGAGAGAGAGAGACGAGGATAGAGAATATTCAATGTATCTGATTTGGACGTGTGCGGTCATGTTGAAGGTTTAATTACTAAATATTAGCTTATGGTCATCTTGAAGATGAAGTAAGATTGATACTTAAAAACTACTTCGATAAAATACTCATATTATATATTATCTTTAGGCTTATCAAAGGGCTAAAATAAAAATAAATGTTCACCAAAACTATTATAAGTAAGCCTATATTGCTACAGAGATATATTTTTTTTAGTAATGTTTAGACTAGAAACTGGCGGACAGCATAAACAGACATTAGGCTTATTGCTTAATGCTTAAAGATCATTAAGCCATAAGCCATAAATAAGCTTAATGCCTGAATCCCTGGGACTGAACATTTCCCCAGGTCACTCTGTAGATAGCTATCATCTAATAAAATAGAGAAACTCGAGCGTGCAAACCCTCTAGTGAGAGAGGTACAAGGTTTTACACAACTGAGCTACTCAGAAATTAATTCGGGCTCAGCCGGGATTTGAACCCGGGACCACTCGCACTCAAAGCAGGACGTATCCTACCCAAGTAAAGGTCTCAGGCATGGACATAGTATATTATATGTCTATGGTCTCAGGTACGCAAATACATTATTTTTAATGCAAAAACTTTAGGTACTTAAGGGCTTAAACTTTTTAAAATATTACTCTCATTTTTTCATAGATTCACCACTAAATATACACATTAATACAGTATGATCTATTATATATTATTTAGCTTTTTATGACGTTTATATAGTGTCTATAACTACAGCTGTTGCTAAAGGTTAAATAAATAGTTCCAAATAAGTAACCAATAAACTACATAGAACCCCCTATTACTATACTCCTATATAGTGTGATTTGAAGTGTGATTTATATAGTGTGACTCCTATATAATTTGAATATGTATAGTCGAGGCAAGTTAAGTGGTTCGAGAGAGATACCATTGTGAAGAAATTAGATCAATATCTTTATGAGATAATAACAAGATTCACAATATAAAAATAAATCCACCACATAAAAGCTGCACAACATTAAAGTCTTGTGAAGCTGATCAATCCTATTAATCAAACATATCCACAATTACAACATCGATAACATTACCATGAAGACTTACCTTCATTAAACATTACTCTAATAAAAAATAAAATAAATAAATAAATATAGGTAATATACAATTAT
Organism: Monocelis spectator; assembly: GCA_036784945.1. NCBI lineage: Eukaryota > Metazoa > Platyhelminthes > Proseriata > Monocelididae > Monocelis > Monocelis spectator. Next base: position 3,823 of record JAYMFX010034230.1, read on the forward strand.
TTTAAAAATTGGCAAACACATAAAAACTTGCTTATTATGTCAGAATTGTAGAGACGACCTTTGCTGATATAGTTACAATAGATACGTCTTGATCAGAGATTTGTGGTCTTGATTGAAAGAGACGTCATTATTGATTAAAAGATTGGCTAGTAGCCGCATGCTCAGAATTTTAACATTATAAATCTCGAAATGCCGTTACCCGCATTCCGAGAATGCTCTTTCTGATTTTTAACCAATCAGAATAGATTTTCTGCATAATCTGACAAGCCTCTCGTCTGCTCTGCTTGGCATAGCGCGCGCAGCTCTGTGTGGACATCCATAGCTATACCTTACTTCAATACCAAAATAATAAACCAATCACGAAGCTTCTTACGATTGAAGAAATTCTCTGAGCGAGTAGTAGCCACTCGGAATGCTTTCGTGAATACCACTCTTATACTATGAGATCCAATCAAATGAGGATTCGAATTTCTGTAACTCTTAAAAGACATTGATTTTATTTCTATTGTAAATAAATACCTTTCTAGACTTATACATTTTTACTTTTTTTTATAAAAATGGCATTTCTAAATTGAGAAAAAGATGATTACGTAATGATGGATCATAATTTGAACAAATAAAAAGAAACGTGACATTATGCAGGTTTTGTGCAGAGATTTAGAACAATGAATGGTATTATTATTATTATTTACCTCAAAAACTTCAAATCCAGCGATATCCAGAATTCCAAAAAAAGTGATTGCTCGACCCCTGTGAGCACGCTCAAATCCACGATTAATCCTCGATACCAACCATCGGAATAGTCTCTCATATAAAGCCTTCAATATACCAAGAATTTGAAATTCAGCCTGCTCCTTCGATTGAGTTTTGTTGATGAAATCCCGGCCGACTTTGATTCGAGGTCTTAGAAAAGCATGGGTTATATCACTGGCAGATACTTTCAGCAAATGAGCAACCTTTTGAGCCGCTAGAAGAATAGTTATGAGGGAACATTTTCAATATAGTCAGATGCATGGATATCAATTTAAACATAAAAATCGAAAATTTAGATATTCTTGATGTTTTTGATGAGATTTACCTGTGTTATCGGTGATTATGGCTGTATCGGTGCCTTTCACTATGATGTTGCCCATGTGTAGAATTGCAGATATGACTCGAAAAATGACTGAAGTAGAAAAAGAAAAACATGATAAAAATATTAAACTCTTATATCCAAAATTACAGAATCTACCCGTCATATACGACCAGCCAAACAATATTTTGTTAGCGACTGTTTGAAGTGTACGAAATTTCGCGATTGTAATACGCTTGCAAACTCCCATACATAGACTTTAAAATACCCTTAGAAACTCCCCATACCGGTAATTGTAGGGTTGTTAAGGGTGTGCTTTTTTCCATAGAATTTGCACCGGAATTTACAAGCGTATTAGCCATAGAAATCAACTAATATTCTGGTTAATATATTCTAAAAACAAAATAGTTTGTATTAGCACATTCATTCATACAGATTACGCAATGCAACCCATAGAAAGAAGTAAGGATTAAAGAATCAACATAATAAATAGAAGTTGTACGAGATCGGTAACCTTGAGATATCATACAACATTAAATTGTACGACGAGAGATATCGATATATCGATGGGTTGGACTAACTTTTTTTATAAAAGGCATTACTATCGTCTACTAAATCAAAACTGTGCTATGTACAACATTATTGTAACACGCAGTTGGCAGTTCATAAAGATGGTAATTGCAATGTGACATTTCTGAAAATGACTGTGCGCTGTTGGGTTATCAGTTATGAGGTACAAAGAGAGCATGCATTACTAAATGTTTATTATACCTACTCGAAATATATGATAGAGAGAGTAGAAGAAATTCGTAAATAATATTAAAGTAAATAAATTGTTTAAATTAATGTTTCATTATCATTTTGATGCACCTATAATATACTCAATAAACTGACCGATATAAAATCAATATATCTCTAATTATAAATAGATCTACTCCTGAAAAATCCGATTTAATACTTATAATTAACTTAATGACCGACTGAATGTTTTTCTAATTGAATTATTTTGATTGCTCCGTAATTATCCGGTCTATAAATGAAAAGTCCCATTACCCATAGCTACTACATATTATATGCTATATGAATTCAACTGTGCATCGGTTAGATGATATGATGCCCCCAAATAGCACACACTAGCAATGTTTGTTAACACGAGAGCGCTTCAGAAAATACATTGATGGTTAATCTGCAGGTTAATAATTTAACCTGCAGAATGTGCCAAATTTAAGTTAATAATTTGCATGAATTGGTTTATTTAATGTTGATTTGAAGGAGCATGTCTGTGTATTGGTACTGCCTATACACGTTCTTCTGCCTGCCTGCCCATGCAAAATGAAAGTTTGTGTTGGACATGAAAATGAGTGCGTGTGTATAGGGTGTCCCGTGGAGTAATAGAGGAAACAGATCATAATTGACGGAGGAAATGCACATTTATTTAATAAAAGTGCAACTGCATATTATAACAAGGGTTGGTGCACAGCACAGAAAAAAATGTTATTTAGTTAAGAAATGGAGAAATATCTTTGTCATATGACACTTTCATTAGAGCAACTGTTTGATTATCATCTCCTATCAAATAGCATACAATAAGTGCAATCGCATACCTCATTGCATGTTAAATAGTAGAGCAATTAATAATAAGATGCCCATCTCTCTCTCTCTCTCTCTCTCTCTAAATCGTAGTGAAAAGTAAACTTAATTCATACTGTGCATAAAAATGAATAATTTGATCTTATCTGAGGCAATTTAACATCGGGGTCCGGTTTATCAATTGATTTAAAACTTGATGAATATCAAAAAATACGATATACTATCAAATGCTAAACAATTTTGAATGCTGATCTTGTTGTCACCTGATTGTACGAATCAATGATTATTAATAGAAATAAATACATTTTAACTTTTAATATGCATCTGTCTTATATATGCGATGAATTGACAGTCTAAATGTGTCAAAGATTACAGAATCTACCACTAAGTATATATCAAATGCGGCCAAATCAAAGAATATCTGCAGATTATTATTATCTTAAAACTTTGTTTACATTTTAGTGAAATTATCAGCGAAAAGTCCAATCTAGACAATCGTCTGAATCTGAATCTGAATTATACCTTACTATATACTTATCCAATCTGTATTAAATCCTGTATTAGGGTCCTTCTGGGTTTGTTTTTTTATTGATATACGACCTGTTACTATACTCGTAGCAATACTGTATACGATAACCAAATTGATATTTAACCATACATACTATGTATAAGTATTTCAAAACAAAATAAAGCATCAAATGTCAAATTGACCAAACCCTAACGTTTCTTATCGCAGGGCTGAAATATGAACTTCACATTTATTCGGGTATAGGTGTGGACTTACAGTCTTTCTCTTCATCACTGAATCCAACAATTTTGAAGGCATCATTTGTATGCTGAAACAGCTCAGCATCATTATTTATGCTAGACGTCCCCTCATGAGAACTATTCAGTATGAGATAGTGGTTGGCATCTTCGAGTAGATACTCGCGCTTGCTGGCGGAAGATGCGCCGGCCAACAGTTCGTAGAAAATGTGAAAATTCCGTTCTCCTTGAAGATGGCTGACAACGCGCGCTTTCTCCAAGAGATCTTGTTGAAGTAATCGTTGAAGTTAAAGAAACTGTGACTCTCCTAACTTTCAGTGCATGATGTAATAAAAATACTCATTCAATATTTATGATAAATAAAATATGTAGAATAAAGTTTTTAAAGGATACAAGTTTCAACATTTGCGCCAGAAATGAGTCCAGATTTGTCGAAGTTGATTCGAATGAATTTTCCCTTAAAATTATAAAATAATTTTGATAACAGGTTAGCTTATAGAAAGATTTGCTATTATGTTATTATTTGCATGCATAAATAATTAACCTCAGAAATTAGTAGTTTTAAAAAATTGTAAAATTCAATTCATGGAGAGATATATGTATAGATATTCATTCATGCATCCGTTTTCCCTATATAGCCATGAGTGTGCATCAAATGATTATCCGGTAGTATAGTAAAAATATATTCAAATAAATTAGTGGCTTATAGCATATAGCTTACAAATCTTGATGAATTATCGTTTATGACAGTTTTGGCATTTCCGAAGGATTCCAAAATGGGATTGGCTTCAAGAAGTTGTGATTCGACTTCACCCTGCAATGTTAGAGAAAAGTTTTCCCTCAGTAAGTATCAAGTGTTTCTCAGTAACAACTGTTGTTGCATTTATCAGACGCTGCAGCCCTGCTCCTCTCAATGATATAGACAGAAGTTTTCATAGTTTAGACAGATCTGTAAACAGATCGAGAGATACCAACCAGCAAATGTGTAACGGAATGCAGATAAAATACCAGCGCACCTAATCATAGCAATAATCATAATTTTACACACGCAGAGAAAATAATGAAATTGTTTGGGTCAAACGGGTGCCTTAAAGATGAGTTTAGATATATGGGTATATAATGGAAAGCACCTCCATTATAAGTACATTCATCCTGGTGGCTCAAGTGCCTATATAAACCTGATGAAGGGTATAATTCTGCTTGCAGGTCAATGTCTAAGTTTAATTAACAGTTGGAAAATTTTAGAATTAATTATCCAAGATACTTTTACTATATAGGGAGTCAGAGATACAACATAGTTATAATATCCATGAAGTTAAAAGCAAGTAAGCAAACAGATAGATAGATAGATAGATCTTTAAATCTCAAAATTGCTAAACCATAATATCTCACAAGATTTTGTTCACTACAGCACAATGATATAGCCATAAGGATCGTCTTTAATCTTCGCCGATCTCTATGGTCATGATAGAAATTTGTCAGTGGTATAGCACAATAAATCTATAGATATTCTATATTCAACATTGCTTTTGACTTACTAAAGTTGAACTCAATCTTGATGATGTCACTTGCTTTGACTTTTTCACGGCTGCCACCGTGGCTAAGTACTGAATAATTTTCTTCGTGGTCTCGGTTTTACCAGCACCAGATTCTCCTCTAAAGGTGAAAGTAGAGGTATATTTAATACAGATATACGAGAGTACTTGTTGAATTATCAGATCCTATTTAAAAATTGATTATTATCAATTCAATCTAAGAAAAACTAATTCATGATAGATGAGTTGAATAGAAAATTTGTCTCAAACGTATGCGGGTAAATCGAAAAGAAAATTAGCAACCGAGCACTCGTATTTATTGAATGTTAGTGAAAATGATTGGTAGAAGGTTGATAATTAACTCACGTGCACAACAAAGATTGATCCTCACGGTCTAAAATGAAAGTGAAAGTAAAAGTGTGATGAAAGTGTGATTCTCTAGGGTACCTAAGTATATTCTTAAATTTCTTATTTACCGTGTATCATAGATTTGTAGGCAGATTCTGTTATGCTGTATATGTGGGGAGGACGTTCATGGCGTTTTCGACCTTTATACCAATGTATAAGGTCTGGTGTATAAATTGGAATTTCTTTGTAAGGATTGACCACAACACAAAACAACCCAGAATAAGTCTGAAAATATACAACAACAACAAGCAATGTTTATTTTTAATGTTGGTTTTCTTTAAAATGTCAATGGTAAAGTATGGTATTATAATTTGTGTATAATATATTTTTATAAAATTCATAATTTCTGGAGAATTTTTGCTCAAAAATAAACTGCCCCCAGAGAAAACCATGGTATGGGCATGGAAGTGATCATAGAAATAAAACTAATTAATATAAATTGTCTGAGAGTCTTCAACAATGTAAGTGTAAGCAAACTAATAAAACTTATGCATTGCCAGCATTTAACAATATTGCAATACATTGCCTTTCTTAATACATATATGTAGAATTTAAAATGGTATGTTGAACATTGCAGAGCTATAAGTTATCATGCTATATAAGCTGTTAGTATGACCAAGTTTGGAATCTGTGTCAACAGTGTGGAGGAATCTATACACAAATAACAAGATAGAAGTCATCCAAGGCAGAGCAGAACAACTGTTAGTGCATTAGCACTCATTGAGAAACTAGAATGGGAGAGCCTCAAACACTACCGGCCAAGAGCATCAACCTCTATGATACATAAAATCATCAAAAAATGTATGGGAGATAGAATATATTGCTTATCAAAGAAATAATTTGAATTTTATTTTATAAATTTGCTTGGAAGGAGGAAGTATTTACACATTATAAATACTTGGTGACTATGGTGACTGATATAAATTTAAATGGTTCTAATTGTATCTTTAATGGTTTTAAATATTATTCTTTAAATGCATGATTTTTGAATGATAAACCACACGTGCATTTAAAAAAGCTCTTTGATGTTGATTTGAGCTGATAATAAAAATAGTGAAAGAAGACATTAATATTACAAAGTATATCTAATTTTTGATAAGAAAAAAGAGCAGTATATCTATTTTTTGATTAGAAAAATTGTTACAAGAAAAGATAAAATTTGAAGCCATTAAAATTTTTTAAAGCAAGCTTCATTGTAATTGTATGATTAGTCACCAACGAGAAAATAGCTGCATTTAAGTATATAAAAAAAGTTAACTGAATTAAACTATTGATATATAATTATAAGATTGAATACAAAATAGTAATCATTGTTAAAATTATCAGATTGTTAACTATTATATGCAAATAATACATAATTATATGAAAATTATTATTATTTCATAGATTTCAATACAATAAAAATCTTACTATGTAAATTTGTATATTCATAACTCAAAAATAACTTACACAAATGATATCAGATAAATATCTTTGCTTGATATTATACATGACAGCAGCATCATTTAATACACTTAAAGTGGCAAGATCATCAATCATTTCTTGGGAATAGGGATTCATTTTTCTGACTTCATCCTTATTCATTACATGTTTTTCTTCAGTTAAATGGTGAATAACTTCAACTTCATCTCCCTGCTCCTTTGCAATAGTTGCAAGACAAAATCCATCTATTGGATGTGGAACCCATACAAGCTTTTTAGAAGCCCATTCAGCATTTCGTTTAGCATCTAAATAGTACTCTCTATCCACTTGTAAATAAGCAAGAACACTTTTATCATGTAAAAGAGATTCTCCCATGTTTCTAAATTTCAATCAGTGAAATTTTTCATAATTTGAATAACTGCTAGAAATTAATTTTTCACGGAAAATTATTTTGCCTTGGATAAACTTTAACCAAACATTTTTATTAGTTTATTTCATTATCCGACTATCCAATAAAATTGCAATACGAATTGTATACGAATCAACCAATATAACCCTAGAATCGAATGGTATAAAAACTTTAATATGTATTATTGAAAGTGTACTATATCTTATCTTATCTACTAATTTGTGTGTATTAAAATGTATACTACTTTATTATATATATATGTATATATTTATCTTAGCGAATTATCTATTTTGATTTGTGACAGTTAATTGTGACTATGATTGGAAAAGATGCTTTTAAACTCCTTGTTGATTAGATTTATTCTATCAATGTAGCTGAGAAGAGAGAAAAAGATGATTTCCACACAGCTCTCGAAATTAGCACTCATTTCGAAACTACGGAACATGCAAAGTTCAACAACATATTTCGGAAATAAGATTAGAATCTTCGATTACAACAACAGTCAGCCAAATGTAACTTTGGTGGTCAACTCGCTCTGAGCGACAGAATTGTAGCTGGGTCAACCACCTGAAGTCCAACGGGTGTTATACTCTCAAACCACAATCTCAAATGTTCGCTGTCATGGAAGGTTCACACATTACTTTTCAAAGATTCGTTTGACAAATACCTTCAAATCCCATTACCTGAAGATTTCAGGAATATTAGCTGTTACTGAAAAGTGGTTTCATGAATCGACTCTGCAGTTATAATATACCAAAGATATTAGACATATCCGAGATGGATGCGGCACACCTTTATTTTGCCGTATTAAAAAATAGCCCCCGTCCGCCATTACTACTTCGCATATATTCGGAAGAATTACTTACCTAATAAGAAAATTTAATAAAATGGTTATATGTTCTGTCCTAGATGTAGTAATATGTAGAATAAACTGGGTTAAGCTGGACCAAGTAATTAGCGACACGTCATAGCTTGTTTTATAGGGGTATGATAGTTTATTTATATGAAGTCAACGTAATTAATTATTACACTGAATATATTGTTTCAAAAATACATATTAATTTTGATTTGTTTAAATATTTCATTATTATTTGTATATAACCTGTATAAATATTGCACGATTTAAAAAAACGGATTTTATCTTTTTTTCTCTAATTTTTAGCTAAGCTGCTTTAGGTAAGTAAACCTTTGTTTTCTTACTTTATATACACATATAATATTTATAAGCACAAAACATATTTCTATAGTCTACTTATTTTTCATAATAATTTTTTTAAAATCAATTTATTATGTGGGGTGAGTTTGACCATCAAGTGTTTTCTAACATGTACAATGAATTATTTTGTCCAAAAGCTTAGTATATATTTTTATTTCCATTATAGATTTCAGCAAAATACCTAGGAAGTATATCAGAAAAACAGAAATAACTTACAGCTAAGAACAATTTACTCAGGCTGTAAATGCAGTTAAGAATGGTACAGGGCTTTAGACAGCTGAAAAGGAATTTAAAATACCACAAAAAGAGCTAAACCCTGCTCACAAAAGTCCTCATGAATCCCAAATAACTAGTCCTCACATTTTGGCAAAGAAAAAGTCTTCCCAAAAGAAGCAGCACTAGTGAACTTTACCTGGACTTTCTTAGTCAATCCTCCATGTTTCCACATAAGCATAAGAAACTATGGGGGAATTGATGGGGAAAATGACCCTGGGGAAACCTGCTGTGTTAAACTCCCGGAAACACACGTGGTTGTCCTAATAGTGGTTTCAAGTGCATAATAATTTGAAGATCTATATTCATAGGATACATAAAAATCATTAAAAAAATTATGCAATTAATAAATAGAAATCAAACTTTTGCTTATATATAAGTTTTATATATAGCTATGCTATAAGCTTTTTTAATTTTATTAAATAATATGTAATTATTTATTTTTATAGTAACATTGAATCATAGGAATGCTGATATCAGCAATTTTACTTTATTGATATTTTACTTTCTCATTGATGAAAACATGAATTATTTATATAATTTTAATCTATTATTCTTTGTATATTTATAAATGCATCTGATTGAGAAGCTATACATTTTCATACATTTAAGCATTATTAAATTTTTTGATCTCCATCTTTATATTTGTAATTTAATAGCAACCATAGAAAATATGTCCAAGCATGCCATTTGTGTATTTAAGAATTTTGCCTAACATTAAAGATAAAAATGGTATCAGAATTATATTATATTATAGTTGTTTTTCTCAGCCTACTATAATACTTGTTTTATTCATGTCATTATTTATAAAAATGGTAGATCCACTTATTATTTTATCCAATTCTGAAAATGATTTGGAATGTTTTGTCATGAATGAAAATATTAAGCATGGAAAGTAAGTAGCAGTGAAAATGAACAGAAACAAAATGATCAGGAAAGCAATGATCTTTAAATGCGATTTACATAATTCAGTCGCAGACAAACAGGGTGCTTCCAAGGAGTCATTAGAATTTGTAGGCTTATTATTTATTTTTAATATTTTACTTAAAAGCTTTGAATGGTCTCTCCTAAACTGATTTCATGGTTATTATTATTTATTGGACCAAATAATTAATCAATTTGAATTTTTAGACTTCAAAATCAAGCTTAAAAATGTTATATCATATACATAAGGCCTCTGTTTCAAAGAATGTAAGCATTTTGATGTATATCATCACCCACACTTTTATTTATTGACCATGGCCAGGCGGTATTTACTCACATTTGTTAATTATTTATAGAATTCTCACGTGTCGAATGAGTCTCCAAGTATTAGAAAACGAGTGATGGTAAGATTTTCAAATCGATTTTTGCAGGGCAAATTTCATTTGAATTCAACCATTTTAGAAGTGTCATATATAATAGTACCTCAATAACAATGCTGCCACACGCTGAGATATATATCTCATAGAGATATTTTGAAATTTTCTGAGATATTTTCATGACAATGAGTAAAAAAAATTTATGCTATATATTTTTAATAAGTATATAACTATTCCAAGGACTACTACAAGGGAGGACATGCAAACACAAATTTCTGAGTCAGCTAGCGAAGGCCATTATTTGTAATGCAGTCACCTATGTTTTGTAGTTTAGATGTCTCGCTGAGACAGACACAGCTGCGGCTGGTGGTGTAGTGCAAGTTATCAATTATTGACTATCTGCCTGCGCTCGGCTATATGTAATAGCCGAGTGCAGGCAGGTCGAAGCAGGTAATCAATGAATTGATAGCTACTGTTGTAGGCTATGTCGTGTATGCTAATTGGCTAAGCGGTAAGCTATCTTCAAAAATGGAATCACTGTGCCTATTAGTAAATTCTTACATCCTAATAATGGTCTTCATTTTATTCTCACTTTGCTCTTTTATACAATTCTTCATTGAATGATCTTGTTGATCAGTTCTCATCTGACCTCGAAATTCATTATTCAAATTCACAGGAATCATCTAATACTAAACGTCTGAAGTTTATCCAGCATCAACTACAACTTATTTGTCACAAAATATTTAATGTTGCAATTACTGCTTCGCCATTGAGTCTTATCCTCGCTGTGCCAACCGATTAGTTTTGATCAGCAGTGCTTTGCGGACTTTTCTGACATAAGAGAACTGTAAAGTCTGAAAGTGACAGCATTTTAAAATCAACTCTACTGACATATTCTGCTGTTTTATATGTTTCCTTGGTAATTGGAAGCACTTTTCCCATGGAAAATGGTTACATTCGTCAACATAATATTTATAATACTCTCTTAGCGCTATTAATTGTTACTCTCATTTTGTTCAATTCGACTTTATTGATTATTAATCAAGATATTTAGATTTATACCAAGTTACTGTATTACATGTAACAGCTGTTATTGCTATTCATTGTCAACTATCCATAACCATTATTATTATCACACACTACTAGTAACTATACTACTACTGGTTCGAGTTTCTTTGTCAAGGACAGCAATATTTCTATCTGTAATTTGTTACCCATATTTACTATCAACCTTATTTAAGTTCTTGTTTGTTTGTCTGTCAGACTATAACTTCTAATA